>JABUQX010123461.1:32500-35000 GCA_015478945.1 Trachelipus rathkii | reverse complement strand
GCCACTTTGACGTTTATTAAACAATTAAAATATACAATATGAATATTCAACAATTCTCAAATGATTAAGTGCCATTAAATGGGCAATATATAGCATATAATTTAACCAAATATATTAACCTTTATATCAAAGGATTTTAGACACAAATCTTCAGCACGACCGTCCGCTAAGGGAGATCGGCACACAATCCCGAATCTGACTTTGGCTATGTCCCTTGTCGGGCTCTAGCCAATCACATTCAAATCTTTGGCATCTCCCACCTGAAGGGGGGGGAGGTGGATGCCTTAACTGTTACTTTAATACTATGAATTTGCTTAGTTACAAGGGCTGTTATATAGAGGTTCACCAATGATCGTAATAGATGTACACGGGTAAGGTTTGCAAGTTTGCCTCGTACATAGGTATACCTCACACTATGACATGCATGCTAATGTCTTACATGACAGTCTCTACACCTTTAATTACCTGTCCAGATTGGTGACCTTGGAGACTTTGTAAATATGTTTGATTTGCTTTATAATATTGCATGGTATGGTATGAGCAATTGCATGTTGTTCTGAATTGAATGTTATGGTTTAAAAGTTGTGTTTGTACATTTGAAAATCATTTCTCCATAATTTGCCTCCAGCAAATTGTTTTTTGCTGGGAGGATATTTGGAATATTTTATTCCTGTATTAAACCTTACCATTTTGCTATTAATTATATTAGATTGAACTAAAGTGTTTTTTTTTTAAATGTTTACAATCTTTTATGAATATTTCTTGTCCCACTATTTTACACTGTGGTCTAGAGATTTTCTTGGCTTTGAAAATATATTTTCCTTTGGCAACAGCGAAAGTTTGTCTTGAAACTTTAAAACGAGGCACTTAAAAAATAAGTCAATTGAGTAAAACGTGAGATGATATTGTTCCGATCTTTTTTGTAGCATTATGCTATTTGTTGAAGTATATACATTAAAAATGAGTAAAGTATTTAATTTATATTATTTAATATTAGTTCTAGTTAGGCCAAAGTATTTATTGCCTTATTAATGTTAGAGGAATTGTTCTGAGAAAGCTTATGTTAAGGTTCTTTTCCAAGCTGGTCCTAACCTTTTATATTCAGATTTAGCAGGACTAGTTTTTAGGTCTTTTCTATATTTTCTGTTTTATTCTAGCACATCTCTAGCCTCTAAATCCTTATACCTTACTTTAAGTTTTGAACAGAGTACTCAATGAACGGCATGCTATATGTAGGCCAAAACTAAGAACTAGCAGCTATCTTTATTTACTAAAATTAAGCCTTCAAAAAAAGGCAACAAACCAAGTTTAAAATCTTGGAAACATAGTCTAAAGATATTTTGAATTAATTTAATGGTGAGTTACATTTGTTTTTTGTTTTTTTGTTTAAATTTAATAATTAGGCTAGACGTTCTCATATTTGGATAGAGCAGTTCACTCAACTGCTGTAATTGCACATTTCAGAACTGCAAGAATGAGTAACATTTTATTAATATATATATATATATATATAATATATATATATAGTATATATATATATATATATATATATATATATAATATATATATATTATATATATATTATACTATTATATATATATATATATATATATATATATTATAATGAATCATACGACATGATTCATGACGTTCAATTTTGAGGCGTTTGGCACTTTTTTCAATTTTAAAGAAAAGCCACTCCTCTAATCGTATAATATTGAAATTATTTTTAATTCTAAAAGGGTATATCAGAAAATTGTCCGACAAAATTCCTATCTAATTGACCTACTGTATATATTTATACTGTGGTAATAAGGACAACTTTGAAATTGAATTTTTTGAGGAAAAAATTACGAAAGATGGCCTACCACCAGGCCAAATTATTTGATGTGAATTTTGAAAAGGTCTAGAAGACCCCAAAAAAATTTAAATATTGAGGTTGAAAATGATCTAAGCCTACAAGGCCAAAGTTTGAGCTTGAATTTTTTAGGAAAACACTTGAAAGGGAATGATTAGACAATGATGGCATTGCTTCTCTAATCTCTCATACCTAATTTTGATTAAATACAGGATAACTAAACTTAGGACAAAAACACCAGTAGTCTAGTCTCGATAGGCCCATGTGGCTATGTGGCTTCTACCTTCTCTAATATTTTTCAAATGTTCAAATAAACCTTAATTTTAAATTAATTTTGTACTAATAATACACAAAATATCATAACTGCTATGAGCCTCAGAGTTGGCTATATTAAAATTTGCAATTTGTTAGCACGAGTTATCAAGAACTTGCAACAAAACCGTTCGTTGAGACCTATATAGATTACACAATTGACGAAAATTTAATCTAAAGCAGATTAAATTAATGAACAAAAAGCTTTGAAAGATATAATAAAAAAGTAAAAATAGAAAAGGATATCTCCTAGGCAGAAATAATATCAAAAACATTTTTTATATTATAATATATATATATATATATATATATATATATAAAGTATATATA
>JABUQX010123461.1:17500-30000 GCA_015478945.1 Trachelipus rathkii | reverse complement strand
TAACTGTATAAATATTTTAATAGCTTTCGCTACAAAACTCGCTCACTAGCAAGAATTTAAACTTCTTTCGCGTTGAACCATTTTTTATAAGTCCCTACTTTTGTTTTATCTTTTTAAAGCTTGTCCTGTATGTTGCCAAATAAAAGATATTTCCAAACCAAGAAAGTCTCTAAATCTTAGTGAAAAAACACGGAGTGACAAGAAATACCCTTAAATTTTTGTAACTATTTTAAATCCCTTAGTTTTATAAAAAGCAATTAATAGGAAAATAGGAAGATTTAATTCAAGAATAAATATTTCTTACAACCTCCCAACAAAAAGAATTTGCTGAAAGAACACAAGAACATAAGAAATGTTCTTATGCTCCTTCAGCAAATTAAGGGAAGCTGTGTTCAAAGTGCAAGCAATTTTTAAAACAAATTTCAATCCAGAGCAACATGCATGCAATAAAATAAACAATCAAAAAATAAGTCCAGCATGAATGCCAGATATTCTAGTAAACAAATATAAACTTCATATGCAAGAGACCAAATTAAAGTATTAAGTAGTTACTAAACAAGAGATCAAGCCATATGTTGTACAATATAGGCAAAATATTCATAATATGGTAATCACTAAGGAAATTCAGAATAAATTATTCAAATATAATTGAACAGTCCATAAGGACTAGTATGTAAATCAAAATAAATAGAGCAAAGTAAAACTTCAAAGTAAGATTTTATCTTTGAACCATGTTTGTGATATAATAAACATTGTTGTAAACCAGAGACAATAAAAAAGAAATAGGAGTAATAAACTAGCATTGTGGTGCAACCGGTTTAAATCAGAATTAAATGGTAAAAGGTTCAAAGAAATCTTCTTCTTTTTTTTAACTATCAAAAAAGACCACATGGGTCAAAAGTATATATTTTTTTAAGAAGCCGATGGCTAAATGTAAAGTCAAATAAAAATTTTAAAGTAAGATTTTAGCTTTGAACAATGTTTGTGATATAATAAGCACTGTTGTAAATGGTGATGAGACAAAAAAGGAATAGGAGTATAAGGTAGCACTGTTGTGCAATATGCAACCAGTTTAAACCAGAATTAAATGAGATTCAAAGCTAGGCACAATAACACTACCAGAGAAAAAAGCAGATGTATATCCTAGTGTGAAGTCTCATACTTTTTCTCTGGTTTTTTACAACAGTGGTTAGTGTCCTATTCACATTTAGGTCCTAGTTTGTCAATCCAACAAAACTAATCGGTTCAAGCTTAAATCTTATCTTTAAGCAAATATACTCCTCCAGTACCTTAACACCAGGAATTAAATGCAAATTCAAAGCAAACATCTTTGGTTTTTTTATTAAACTGATCAAGAAAAACACCACAATAGAAGTACAAAAGTATTATTTTTTTTTTTTACTTTTAAGATAAATGTTATTATATATCGAAACGCGTGAGAGAATAAAAAAAATTATATAAAAAGGGCGTCCAGCTTTTATTTTTCCACAAACCTAAAATAATATAAAGGGACTACACATATGCAAAAGGTTAATGTAGACGTTTAAAAGCCAATGGCCAATCGTTGTCAATGTTTAAAAAAACATATGTAATGTACGTAAGTTAAATTTACAAAGGAAATTTTATTCCAAAATAAGCCTAATAATGCATGAGTAATGTTTAAAGTATTTAAAAAATATGCTTCATGCACTAGCACAATAAGTTAGGTAATAGTAGAGCAAAAGTGTTCCATCACCGATTCTTATAAATTTACAGCATAAATAAATTATTAGGCCTAAGTGCAAAGAGAGGATACTATTCAATAATAGGATCCTAAGCGAAAGTAATTTACAACATTTTAAGCATAAACAAGCTTAAAATTCCTTAAACTAAATACTATAAACTAACTTAAATCTAATGGCAATATCTTTATAAACTATTTGTGCCCTTCTACGCACAAAGCAGATATGTGCGTTCGAAGGTTGCAGTACCTGCATGGATAGTCTAAATTACTGTCGTTGTTACCAGGGCACTCATCAGAAGCATGCATTGCACTCGAGCAGAATCTACAAATGTGTAGCTGTTCACAGCGTTCTAGCCTAGATTCAATATCGGGGTAATTGGTACATTTATTCATGCTATGACCGGCCATGCTGCAAAATTTACATGGGAAAGCTGCATTCCTCTTAAAAGGAACAGTAGATTTGGCAGACTTAGTGTTAAAATTTTCAAGGGTAGCTTTGGGCGGGTTAGTACAAGGAAACTCATCATTACCATCACCCTCATTTTGGCTACTATTAGTAGGTTTACTATTGTTAAATTTATTATATTTAAGACTATTATTAGGGTTATCATGATAATTACTCTTGCGTCTGCCAAATCTATTATTCCCAAAGTTATTATTTTCAAGCTTAGGCTGTGATCTCTGCATCAACTCCAAGCGTTTCATTAAGGTAGATGAATTCTCAAATACATCATTTATACTAGGGTAATTTGTTAGAGTTTTATCGATTAATAAATTGATAAACCTGGGAGGTAATTTATTAACTACGAGCGAACTAATCATTTTAAAACCTGCAGTATCAGGAGCAAGGAAATCTAAATCCATAAGACTTCAAATCATAAGCTAAAGCCTTAACCTCATTAAGAAAGGATTTCACCTCAACTAAATTATCTTCAGAAGGAGGAGAAATATCTAATAGCCTAACAATTATTTTCTCTACTATGAAGTCTCTGTCGAGAAATTCAGTCTTTAAAATGCCTAAAGCAATGGGGTAATTAGAGCCTTCCGGACTCAAATGTTTAATCATTTCATAGGCCACATCTCCCAGATTGCTTATCAAATGTATAAGCTTCTCCTCATTTGAGTAAACAGGATTCCCGTCTATTACGGCTTTAAATTTTGCTAAGAAGCGTGAAAATGCTAACTTATCTGATTCATCACCTTCAAACTTCCCTATCTGAATAGGAGGCTCTTTAGCGCTCCTAAAAAGGTTTAAATTAGACACTGTCCTATCCGAAACATTAGAACTAGGGCCTACAATCGAGCTTGAAAAGGAAGGATCAGAGTCTTCGCTTGCAATTGAGGAGTTGCTAGGCTTTGTCAAATTGTCAGATAAAATGGCAATCTGTTCCTCTAAATCTAATTTATAATCAAAAGTGTTATTACGCTCACTTATATAAAATTCATTAAGATTTTTAAATTTAAGTATATTTGATAAAATACTTTTATCTGTCTTTTCCAAAGACTTTAAATAACTTTTTAATTCAGATAATTTATCTTTAATAAAAGAGGGACTACCGCTAGTTTTTAATCTAGCTATGATAGCCTCCATCCTTCTTTTTAAATCATCTCGTTCTACAATGAGAGGATGATTAAGTAATTGGCAATCTTCCATTTCAGCCATGGCAAAAAATATAAAAGAGTGAGTATAATATTTTGCAAAACAATTACGTTACAAGTTTAATCAAATTTAGCGACGCTCTCCAAGTAACAAGGAAAATTTAATAAACTATATGGTGAGTAATAAGATTCAAATAGCATAAGCCAATAGGAACAATTAAAAATAGACGACCTGTCTTGTTTTATTTCTTGGAAAGATGTTGGAAATGTTCTTGGCAGAACTTTCTAAAGTGCAAATTAGAACAGTTAAGTGAACTGCTCACTCCTGTAAAGAAGGATCGCCTATTAAAAATTATTCAAATCTAGCCTATTTGCTTAAAGTTAACAAAATAAAGTAAAAACTCACCATATATATATAAGATAATAGTTTTAATTAATGATTTCCAAGAAATAAACTTGGAGCGACGCCTTGTAAAGTATAAGGCTTAAGGTAGTTTATAAGTAGTTTAGGATAATTTCTAGCTCAAAGGTAAATAATAAAAATTCTAGGCATAGAGAAATGCCCAAAACTAAAACCAGGCTTAGGGAGATAGGGTTAGGATAGGGAAAGGGTAAAGTAGAATAAAAGAAAGCTCCAGGCCTAATTTACGTTTGGGAACTAAAATTCTCTATTAATAAATTGACATTCATCATTACCTGAACCAGAAACTATTGTTCAATTAAATTAATACTTAACGTTACTTATTTCTTCATTAGTTTAACTGTATAAATATTTTAATAGCTTTCGCTACAAAAACTCGCTCACTAGCAAGAATTTAAACTTCTTTCGCGTTGAACCATTTTTTATAAGTCCCTACTTTTGTTTTATCTTTTTAAAGCTTGTCCTGTATGTTGCCAAATAAAAGATATTTCCAAACCAAGAAAGTCTCTAAATCTTAGTGAAAAAACACGGAGTGACAAGAAATATCCTTAAATTTTTGTAACTATTTTAAATCCCTTAGTTTTATAAAAAGCAATTAATAGGAAAATAGGAAGATTTAATTCAAAGAATAATTATTCTTACAATTATTATATATATTATATATATATTATATATATATTATTATATATATATATAATATATATATATACTATATATATACTATATATTATATATTATATATATATATTTATATAATATTATATATATATATAAAAATATAAACTATACTATATACATATATTTATGTGAGTGTAGTTATTATTTTATGATTAAATATTTGGTAAAATATTAAAAATATTTTATAAAATAATTTATTTTCTCATATATTTATAAATAAAAGTATAAATAAAACATTTTAAATAATTAAATATATTATATTATATATATTTAGTTATAAGTTAAAAGCTCGATTTCTATTGGTCGACGCATCATCTTCCTTCTGACGTCACAGTTGTGGATGATAGCCTCAAACCAACTCTCCTTAATCAGATGTCTGTCTCATAATATTCAAACAGTTAAATGTTTATATTTATTTATATTTAAAATTTTAAATATAAATACATTCTGAAATACGTGTTTGATGTATCTTTTTTACCCAGTTCTACTAATAAACCCCTTAAAAACGTCATCTGGGCAAACATCTAAAGTCAGTTTTTTATTTCCGCAGGATTTAGGGGGGTAAGTGCCCCCCCCTGCACCCCCTGCCTACGCCATGTATAAAATATAGTATATATATATATATATATTATATATATATATATATATATATATATATATATATATATATATATATTTTATTTATTTGTGTTTGTATATTTATATGTTGGTGTAGTCAGGATTTCATTTAGGGGGGCAAAGGTTTAGTGATATATATTATAATATATATATGTGATTATATATATATATTATATATATATATATATATATAATAATATAAATATATTATTATATATATATATATATATATTATATTTATTATATATATATATATTATTATATATATACTAGCAGCTTTGGCGGCCGCTAAATGAGCTATCGACATACTTAAAGTTCTTGCGAAGAATCTGTCATAAGAAGCCTAGCTGTATATAAAATACACAGCATAGTTGACTTCAAGCGCAAGTTGAAAACGAAAAATATTAAAACTATAGAAAACCCACACATATCATTTGCCTTTGGAATCAAAACATTTCCTTCATTACGTTTATCCCGATTGCTAACTTCTTTTCAGTTCTACTAAGAAACCATATAAAACGTCGCTGGCAACATAAAGGTTCATTTTTTTATTTCGCCAAGATTTAGGGGGGCAAGTCCCCCCCGCACCCCCGCCTAACGCCCATGTATATGTATAATATATAATATATATAATATTAAATATACTAAAATATATATATATATATATATATATATATATATATATACGTATATATATATATATATATATATAATATTATATATATATATTATTATACTTATATATATAAAATTATATATTATCATAATATATTATATATATATACTATATTCCATACTCATATATATATATATTATATATATATATAATATATATATCATATATTATATATATATATATAAACTATAATAAATATATATAAAGTTTTACACTGGTTTTTAGAATGATCAAGTTTGCCACGCTTCTAAGTTCTAACTTTTTAAAGGGATTAAAACAAATGCTTTGTCTTTAAATAATAGGCCGCCGGCTATAGCGCAGAAATTGGCTTGCATCCTTTGCTTAGTTCCAACGCCTTTTTTAAAAAATGTTGCGGCACTATGCCGCCTTTTGCGCCTACAAATTGAAGTGCGCCATAGGGCGGCATAGGCGGCGCCAACTCGGTGCGCAAGCCCAGCTCAGATATATATGTATAGCTTATATATATAATATATAATATATATATAATATATTATAATATATATAATTATATCATATATTATATATATCATATATATATATATATATCATCTATTTACAAATGTTTATTAAATATAATAGTATCAGTTATATATTTATATATATATATTAAATATATGTATATTCCTTATATAACATGTATTATATATTTGTTTTATTTTATATATTATTTTATTTAACTTTAGTTTTTTTAACTCTGATATAAAAAGAAATGAATAAAATAAAATAAAATTCAGCTCTGAAATTATTTTAAAACCTCATTATTTATTTATTTACTACAAGTTCGTGGCGCAGGGCCTTAACAACGGCCCCTTAACAAATGTTTTTTATTTAAAGAAAACTTATTGAAATATTTTAAATCATAGGATTATATAATGAAAAAAGATTATTCAAACGTAACATATGGATAGATATAAAATAAAATTATGTAACAAAAATTATAAATATGGTACCTATGAGGTTCATATGAGACAACGATAAAACAAACTAAAGTAAAGTAAAATAAGATACAATACAATAAAATAAAAATTAATGAAATAAAATAAATTAAAATAAATTTTATATATAAAAAAATAGTAATAGAAGAAGAATAATTTAAAATATAATTTGTAAAATTGAGACAAATAAAACAAACCTAAATTATTAAAAATTGAAGTAAACAGTAAATAAAATAAAATTTGAAAGAAATTTGCAGACAAAATAAAATAAATTGAAATAAAATGAAAATAAAAAATAAAATGAGAATGAGTAAAATACTAAATACTAAATAAAATAAATTGAAACTAGCTAAATACTAAATAAAATAAATTGAAATAAAATGAAAATAAAATGAGTGGAAATACTAAAACATCTGCTTCCCATATCATATAAAATGAAGAAATTTGAGACAAAATAAAATAAAAAAAAGGAAAAAAAATTTGATACAAAATAAAAATAAACTCAAATAAAATGAAAATAATGAGTGAAAATTCTAAATACAGCTATTACGTTCACGACATGGGAAAAGCTTTAGATGAGTAGTAAAAAAAAAACGGGCAGATAACGGACAATTCTTTTTGGAACAGGCGCGATTTCCCTCGCCCTTCGGTCAGTGCACGAAGCTCTTTCTTTTTGGACAATTTCCCAAACCCATCGTCGAGACTCAGGGTCCAGACCACTGCTTGGTTCATCTAATATAACTATCTAAAAAGGTATTTAAGAAATTATAAATTATTACAACAGAGAATAACCGGATTTGATCAAAATTATATAGGTTTCAAGAATTATTAAATTTTATAGGATAAAAATATTTATAAGAATATCACTTTTGATCCTCCGATAAGGGCTATAGCGAGACACAGTTTTCTTTTCATTCCGCCAGAGAGCTCTCCGCCATACCGATTTTTCTTATCATTCAGTAATAATTTCTGCAGAAAAATCTTCGTTTCTTTCTTCGCTTCTTTTTTATTAAGTCCTTTCAACTAAAAATATAAATTAGAAGTTTGACACCACACGTAATAGAGATCGGAAAATTACATTAAATTTTTACAAAATTTAATAATAATTCTTTCAAAAGTGTAATTTTTTTTAAAGTAATCAATTCCAATCGTATTATCTAACAATAATAAAAAAGTGCTTTCATATTTAAATATATAATAAAGATTTAAATATCTTAAAAGAAATGTTTTTGCGTTTTTTAATTATTTCGTAAATATTTTTTTCATGAGGAATATTTTAAAGGGAAGATCTTACTAACTCTTGCAAAAAATAACAAATGTTCTTCTACTGATAATTCACTGAAGAGAGTATTTTGCTGAGGGCACAAACCAAGTTGAGATCTAGCTTCTTTTAAGCTTGTTTTAATATTCCATCCACCTAACTCAGCATAGCCCTTAGTTGGAGCATAGATTCCTGTTTTAAAAATAAAAAAAAATAAATAAATAAAATAATAATAATAATAATAATAATAATAATAATAATAATAATAATAATAATAATAATAATAATAATAATAATAATAATAATAATAATAATAATAATAATAATAATAATAATAAATACATAAATAAAAAAGTGTTAAGTTAAACCTGTTAGCATCGACATGGTTGTAGTTTTGCCTGCTCCATTATGGCCAAGAAGAACAGTGCAGTGACCTTTGAAGCAAGAGTGTGACTTGCCCCACAGCAACTTTTAACCACCCCATTGAGGGTCTTAAGCTCTCCTGTGATACACAAATTAGAAAGAAAACATTTGTAGCCTTTTCCACATTAATAAAATATCAACAGATTTTGCGGGAAAGGCACCATTTAATAATCAAGATATATAGGTATTAGAATGAATAAGCAAAAACGTTACAATTAATTAATAACATTGATAATTTGATGAATAAATACTTCAGACAATTACATTCTATTTGCATTACGTTTATAGAGAGAGAAAAAAAAAAGAGTTTATGGTTTATTTTCGTGGCACGCGGACGCCTTAAGAAAATCCGGTGGAAAATTTTGTTTGCGGTTTTGTGTGAAGTAGTGATAACTAAGCACACTAATAATAATAATCATAATAATAATAATAATAATAATAATAATAATAATAATAATAATAATAATAATAATAATAATAACAATTAATAATAAAAATAAAAGTAAAAAAAAATAATAATAATAATAATAATAATAATAATAATAATAATAATAATAATAATAATAATAATAATAATAATAAAAATAAAAATAAAAATAAAAATAAAAATAAAAATAAAAATAAAAATAAAAAATAAAAATAATAATAATAATAATAATAATAATAATAATAATAATAATAATAATAATAATAATAATAATAATAATAATAATAATAATAATAATAATAATAATTAATAATAATAAGAATAATAATAATAATAATAATAATAATAATAATAGTAATAATAATAATAATAATAATAAATAATAATAATAATCATAATTATAAACAATAATAATAATAATAATAATAACATTAGATCATAACAATCATAATTATAATAATAATAATATTAAAAAATAATAATATTAATGATGACAGCGAAAAGATTTATAGTCAATAATAATAATAATAATAATAATAATAATAATAATAATAATAATAATAATAATAATAAAAATAATAATATTAAAAATAATAATAATAATAATAATAATAATAATAATAATAATAATAATAATAATAATAATAATAATAATAATAATAATAATAATAATAATAATAATAATAATAATAAAAATAGTTAATTAATAATAAAAAAAATAACTAGTAAATAATAATAAAAATAAATAAAAAAAATTAAAAATGAAAAAAATAAATAAAATATCAAATAAAATTTGCAAGCATTAACATAGTAGTAGTTTAATAGAGAGATTTTTTTTTTTTGTGATAAGTTTACTAAATTATTATATATTTTAAAAGACCAGTGCTTTTTCATTCGTGATTTTTGCTTTTATTGTTTCCATATATATATATATATATATATATATATATATATATATATATATATATATATATATGGTAGTAGTTATATATAAGGGTGAGGGTAAATATATATATATATATATATATTGTTATAGTATATATATATGATCTGACCTTCGGGACGAGTGTGACCCAGTGGAAACCAGAGGGAAAGTGAAATACAGAGGCACTGAAGAGAGAAAGAGATTGGAAAGAAGAAGGATATTCAGAGGCGATTTATTGAAGAGATGAAGTCCAATCTGGGAATCTTGAAGATTTTATTGGAATATTTTAAGAGAAGAGAGAGAGAGAAAGAAAGCATTTGATTGATTCATGGTGGCTAGAAATTTCAAAGAAAAAGTAAATTACGATGGATTTTAAAAATGTAAAATTTTAAACATTTAAATTTATCTCATTTGTAATCTGGGTTGGAGGAGCAACAAAATTTTTGAAATCATTTCTTTTGGCTATTTTGGATAATTAAATACAAATATAAAATTATAAAGAAGAAATTTAAAATACTAAATTGCAGAACGTGGAGCTGCGTTTCCCAAGTCTATCGTCGAGTCATATGAAGTAAATTTTCCAAATTCTCTTCCACTGGTAGCAAGTGGCTGGAAACCCCTTCTATCACATTTATCTTTCCGCGAATGGTGGTGGTGATATATCGTTTAACATACTAATAGTAATAACAGTGATTTTGGTGATAATGATAAGTAATAATAATGTTAATGATAATTTTTAATATGGTGAATAGTTTTAAATAATATTAATATATGGTGAAATATATATAACAAACATAATAATAGTAATATCAGTAATTGTGGTGATAATGATAATAATAATACAGTGTAATATTAGTTAATTTAATGAAAATTTTTAATATAGTTAATAGTTGTAAATAATATTAATATATTGTGAAATATTGTGTAGGCATATCAATATTAATATTAAAACATAGTGCAGTGATAGTGATAGTAGTGATAATGATAGTAATGATAGTGATAGTATTAATAATGGTAGTGATATTTATATTTGTATATATATGTTGTGTATGTGTATATGTATTTAGGTTATGTATATGTATTTATGTATATGTATATATATGTATATTGTTTTTAAATATATTTATTTATTCATATAAAAGCGCCTGATAGCTCAGTGTTAGAGCACTCGCAGCACTCGCCAAACAAAGTGAGGGTCCCAGGTTCGCAACTGGTCAGGTGTGGGTAGAATGGAGCTATTCTTCTCCTTTGGGCTTATTCCATCCTGCTGGACGTTAAACGAGAGAATTCTCCTCTATTTAGCCTGCCCGTGAGTATGTTTATCTCTGTAAAATGAGGTATATATATATATATATATATATATATAAGTGTTATATATATATATATATATATATATATATATATATATATATATATATATAATATATTATTTTAATATATATATTTAATAGCAATTAGTAATATAATATATATATATATATATATATGATATATATATATATATACATATATATATTATGGTTAGATATAGTGTATATATAAAGTATATACATATTATACTTTTATTTATACGATATATATATATATATATATATATATATATATATATATATATATATATATATATATATATATATATATATATATATATATATATTATATTACAATGTTGCTAATCTAGCCTAAAAACGAAATAAAAACATATTTACTGCCATGACAGCTAAATATCGACTGTAACATGGAAAATCGTTTATATATTATATATATAGAAGTTTTTAGATGTTATTAGCAATATATATATATATATATATATATATATATAATACATATATGTTATATATATCAGTAAGTAAAATCTTATGGAAAGAATAATAACTAAAAAGTAAGTAGAGTTTACATATAGCTATATATATATATATATATATATATATATATATATATATATATATATATATATATATATATATATATATATATATATATATATATATATATATATATATATATCAAAATTCAACCAGAAAATATTTTTGAAAATCATTTTAATAAATAATTACAATATAAACGGGCTTGTGAAACGTAGGGCTGCAATCGAGCTTCGGGAAACGCAGCTATTATATTTACCAAATACTTAATTTTAAATCACATTCCAATTGAGTAATTTCTTAGGCCTATCATTTTTTTAAAATAGAGCTCTCGTTTTATAGATAAGTTTTAAAGCGTTTTTTCTTTAATATAAAATCTACACTTACTCCATTATGCATTTATTTCAATTATTTTATGTATATAATGCTAAATACCACTTAAATAAAGTTATATAAAATTAATATTCAATATCAGAACAATCAGACACATTCGATACAAAAATTTCAAACAAACTGCCACAAGCCACACATTTCGTACATATTTACGGGAAGAGAACGAAAGGTTTCATATATTTTCGATTATAGGTAGGACAGACTAGCCCGCTCCCTTATAAGTTGATGTAAAAAATGACGTCATTCGTCCGCCCGGTGCAAAGAATTTTACTTCTAAGATCAGAGTAGGAGCGAGAATTTCTAAATGAATTCAATTATTATTATAGCTATTATTATTGTGGTTGTTTTTCTTTTAATTTATGATGCAAAATAGCTTCTTTTTTTAACTTTTATATAAAATTTTAATAATTTAGTATACTTTTACAATTTAATTTCAATTATTTAAAACCTAAAAAATATTGGGTAGGAGCTACCTACCCGGCCTACCTTATATATATATATATATATATATATATATATATATTATATATATATA
>JABUQX010123461.1:0-12500 GCA_015478945.1 Trachelipus rathkii | reverse complement strand
CTACCTTTAGTGACTTCACAATCCCCAATCCTTCCTTAAAATGTATATTTTCAGGCCAGCTACTGGGGGGTTCTCTGAGAAAATCTGCGTTAATCTGGAAACGCTCAAAGAAATTCATGGTCCCTTTGGTAATTAAACAAGATAACCCTGCATTAACCAGTTCTTCCAACTGGTGTCTTCGAAATTTGGGGTTTACAATTCTTGAATTTTCTGTCTCGGTCTCGGTGTCATTTAGGACTTTGTTCGCCATTTCCGATTTTTCTTCGTCTGAAATTGAGGGATCAAAGAACACGAGGGCTACCAATTCTGCATTGAAATACCACAAATGGTTTGAGAATTTCACCAGAGCTCTCTCAGAGATATCTTTGTCAATCTCCTGATAGTCCAACAAACTTCGCAAGAGGTCAAAGTCTTGCTTGGGAGCCAAGTGTGCTTTGTGGGCATTGAACCAAGCTTTGCAATACACTCTAACGAGAAAAATACAGACAGCTTCTAAGGCACGTTGTTCTTCATGACTCAGTTTGAATTGTCCGCGGAATAGAAATATCTTCAGACAATAGATGGCCTTGGCCATCCACCTGGCATGACTGATGGCACCTGGAGATTTAAATTCCACTTCCGTTCCATTCATTGCTCCTACAAACACCAATACCAATTGTAGGAGCTCCTTGTAATCGTCTCTGGGTTGTGATTCCGTGAGTTTAGTGTTACAATCCGCAGTTATGTTGGCAATTACTTCAGAAGGTAGATGTCTTTTCACAATTTCGTTGATGATACCCGAGTCATATTGTTTCTTGTTGAGCTTCGCCCATGCATTATGGAATCTCTTCAATATATCGGGTTGAGGCCCAGTTGTTGATCCGAACTTACATTCGAAAACACCTCTCAACATGACTTCAAGAATATGGTGGCGGCAAGCTAGGTAAAGCAGCTCTCTACCCAAGATGTTTTCCAAAATTGTACAAGCCCCTTTGAGCCTTCCTGTGTTTGATGCAGTGGTGTCGAAACACATTGCCTTGATAGTATGGGAGACACCCCATTCCTCGAGACACTCATAAACAGCCAGGGCTTGTTCTTCACCAGTGCTTGTGTCTGCTACAGGAACTCCTAGCAGTTGTTCATTTTCACCATAAGAAATTAAAACAGCTATTCGTTCTTTCTGCTCTGTCTTTAGAACGTCTGGTAGAAGTTTTCCGTCCCAATGAACTACAACAGCTTCCTTCTCTGGTATATAAATTCGTTCCAAGATCTTCTCAGTGTATTTTTCTCTGAATACTTTTCGCCTTTCATGGATGGTGGTTTTTGACACTTTGAACTCCTCAGGATTCTCCCCAAGTGTTTCTATGGTAGCTATGAGTATTCGTGTGGCATTTCTGTCAGATACCTTACACCGATCCAACAACAGAGATAGTTTCATGGTTAAAATTTCCCTAACGCCACGCTTCATCCTTTTGCTATGAGATGGTCCAGGAAGTTCCTCGGTTTCTTGAGAAGTACAAACGTCCATTGGCAGCACATCCTCGATATCTTCATCGCATGTGTTTTCCTCTTCATCACTGTCCTCATCTTCTTCATCATCAGTCTCTATGAACAAAAGAAGAGAAAGAAAAGGACCAAATTAATTATGATAATAGTTAAGTTACGTGGCTTATCTTGTTTTGTTGGTGCTTTTGTAAAAACTAAACAATAGAACCAGGGGACGTAAACGTACCTAGCAAAAGATCAATATTCAAGCAAAAATAAAAGAATCTTACCTATGTCGAATAAACATTCCGCTTGAATTTGCTCGTTCATTTTTGCAAGTTCCTTTTGTAGTTTTCTTTCTTCAGCTCGAGCTAACTTCAGATCAACTCCAAGCATAGAGCCTGGCCGACCCTTTTCCCTTTGTTTCAAAAGAAACTCCTTGTCTTCTTCTGATTTCATCATGGCCAAGGCATCTTGATGGGCGATATCAAAGATATCATCTACCTTTGAGGCGAACTCTTTGATTTTGTTCTTTGCAGCTTCTGATTGTTTATACTGGTCCTTTTGTACATTTCTCCACTCTGCGTGAAGTTTCTCTAATTTAGTAATAGCATCTTTCACATGTTTTGTAGGAATCCGAGCTTTTCCCCAGAAAACAAGAACTTCTTGTATGGTAATTCTTGCTGAATCTCTTAGATTCAATTTCACAGTACGCAAATTGTAGAACAAAGTGGCCAAAACTTGACGATTGGAGGGCAATTTACAACCGGTTATCTGGTGAGCCGGATAGCCTACAATGAAAATTTTATCTTTGGTTCTGCTTCTTATGGCAGAGGTGGAAGCCATTCTTTTACTATTTTATTTTAATCTGGAAAAAAATAATAATATACATTACAACGAATATTGGTTTCGGAAATTAGATGTAAAATTAACAAAACAAAAGAAATAAAAAAAAGGTCTCCTTAAATCTAAATTTACATGAAAATGATATAATTAGAAGATGATAGAAATATATATAGATATATATGTTATTATATATATATATATATATATATATATATATATATATATATATATATAGGTGGGCATTAACTCGTTAAAGCGTTAATATGTTAATAAACTCGTTAACTTTTAACGCTTTCGTTAATTTCAAAAAGAAGTAACGGACTATTAACGAGTTACATTTGTGAATTAACGTTAACGAGTTAAAATTTTCCCCTACATCCGTTAACCGTTACCTTAATTTACGTTTATGAAATATTTTCTTATCAGATTTTAAATTGTATTAGATTCGATTTCCATATCAGATAAACTTTTTTTTCCAAAATTTCCTAAACGCTCCTCTCAATGGCTCAAAATGTGTTTATTCTTACACGGTTATATACCCGTTTAGTAACGTTTAGCATGTTTTTCTTATGCTATATTCTCATTTCTTATTGGTTCTCCGAAGATAAAGATAGTGACTGTTGCCTGTTCATCAGTCATTAACTTCGTTCGTTCGTTACTTGAACATGTTTCTTTTGTGACTAGTGAAAAATATAAGTAGGCCTAATAAGCGTTGTAATTTATAAAAAAAAAAATATACATATTTTTATTAAAACTGAAAGTTGGTATATCCTATTATTTTTAAAATAATATAATATTACGTATTAATTAAGGTATTAACGCTTTGGAAGTATTTTTGGCAAGCGGCAAAAGTACATCTGCTAGGTCAAAGCCTAAATTATTTAAGTCTGATAGGCTTAGTATCATTATTTATAGTAGAGATATTATTATTATTATCATTATTATTATTATTATTATTATTATTATTATTATTATTATTATTATTATTATTATTTCTTGCAATCTTTATGAATATTTGTGAAAAATTTATGAAAATTTTTCTTGTCCGACCTTCCGTTCCTTGCTTATTTATATATATATATATATATATATATATTAAGGCGTATATATATATATATATAAAGTTATGTTAATGTTAAATATAGAAACAGTGTTATTGCTTTCTCATATATTATATATATATATGTATATATTTTTTTTAAATTTCTAAACATTTATATATATAAAATCTATATGTGTGTAGATATACATATAAAATCTATTTATATATCTATGAAGAGAAAGTTATATATATATATATATATATATATATATATATATATATATATATATATATATATATATATATATATATATATATATATATATATATATATATATATATATATAGTATAAGACTGCTCAAAAGGGACATCATGTAACTAGAGTCTAGAGAACGAGCAACACCTAGTAAAACAATTATATATTTGAATTCAAAAGAAAATTTTAGAAAGGTTTCTTTTTTTTTTTTTTTTTTTTTTTTTTTTTTTTTTTTTTGCTATTAATTTAATCGGGAATTTTTTTTTTTTTTTTTTTGCCCACTCCTTTTGAAAAGGGCCCTGTAGGGGACGAGTCCCCCGTCGTCCACTCCAGAGGCCGAGAGACCCCGACAACTGATATCTATGCGGTGGTGTACTCTAAGGTGTTCGTTAGTTTTAAATCATAAAACGACTTTATATATATGCATATATATATATATATATATATATATATATATATATATATATATATATGTAAAGATATATATATATATATATATATATATATATATATATATATATATATATATATATATATATATAGTGTAAATTGCTCGTGGTCAAAATTCTTGAGTAGGCAAATCAAAATTATATATATATATATATATATATATATATATATATATATATATATATATATATATATATATATATATATATATATATATATATATATATATATATATATATTAATATATATATATATAGCCTATATATATATATATATATATATATATATATATATATATATATATATATATATATATATATATATATATATATATATATATATATATATATTTATATATATGTTATTAAGCGCCGTTAGATATATATATATATAAATAATTTATATATATATATATATATATATATATATATATATGGTATATATATGTTGTTAGAAAGATATAAGAAGAAAGTATTTGTATATATATTTATATATATATATATATATATATATATATATATATATATAATAGTATAGTGTATTCAAAGTTTTGAATAATAAAAAATGATAATCCACACATAAGCCCAATATTTATAAATATTTCATAATTTACGAAATGTTTTATTTCAAAATGAGTATAACTAGTAAGAAGTCTTATATTATTAGAGTGTTTCCTTTTTAGCATGAAAATAAGAATTTAATATTTCTTTTTTTCTTTCTTAAAATCAGTATAATATCTTCTATCAATTGATGGTTTTTGACGTGAAACTGTGAATGCTTAGTAAACATAAAATTTATTTTCTGTTGGAAATAGTTTACCTTATTCACGTTTTAACACGTCGTAAGGTACTAAACGACCTTTCAATTGTATAAGTAGTTGGTGGAAGTGTGGAAAGTACTTTGATAGCTTGTGCAACTGCTGGGAAAAATGTGCAATGATTTTGTAGTAATGTGCTGTAACTCATTTTCTCATCTATTTGTTCCCTATCTGATTACTTCCAGAAATTAAACCAAGATTCTGCTTCACCAATTAGGTTGTCAATGTTATATTCAGTTATAATGAGTTCAATTTTTTTTAATATTCTGATTTGGTTAATTTTCTTATTCTAACTGGGTGCAACATGCAAAGAAAGGTAGATGTTATATTGTGTTCCGAAAATTTGATACTCAGAGATGAAATGAGAGAATCAAGATATGGCATAAATAGTGAAACTTTGAAGCAATCCTCAGTAGAACTTTTTGATGTCCCTGAGGCTGGGATTCCTTTGGATACTGTACGTGGTAATGAAAAATCTTCACAAAAAATCTTAGATTTTTAAAAATTCCTTTAAAAAGAGACTGCATTATTTTCACTTCTATCGGTTTTTAAAATATTTAAAACTTTTCTTATGTGACAATGAACCTCATTCAAATTTATTATTTTAGTTTGAAGAATAATTGATATGGTCTCCAAATATGAACTATATTTCGTCATGATTATTAAACATATGGCAAATGTACTTCCTGTTAGCTGCTGATGAAAGCTGACATGCTGCAGTTCTTATGGGTTGCGTTACATCTGGATCAGATGAGAGATTTTTTTAATGATAATTTTATTTGGCTAAAATGTTCAAAAAATATCTTAATTGATTTATTCTTGGCAGACAATCGTGTTTCGCATAACAATGGTTTATTTTAATACGTACTCTATACGTACTATATTTTTGACGTAAAAATTTTATAAATTGTTTTACAATTCCAACTGTGTTTCGAAATTCTGGAACAGCATTTAGGTCATTAATTACTAAATTTAAACGATGGGAACAACAATGAAAAAATTTGGCTTAGGGGTACTGATCTCTTATTAACTTTTGAACTCCATTTTCTTTGCCAGCCATAGTGGAGCACCCAATAAGCCTAAGTCTAAATGTAAGCTTACCTAGTATTAAATTGTATAATAGACAATATAGCTCTTCAGCTTTCAGTTTTTTAAGAGGAGTAAATCCTAGAAAATTTTCACGTACATTGAGATCCTTATCAACGAAACGAACACCAATCGATAGCTGTTCTGTCCCGGATATGTCTGGTGTCTCGTCTGCTAAAAGGGAGAAATATTCACAATTGTTTACTTCATTTACAATTTGATTACATATCAACTTTCCACAAGTAAATATAAATTCATTCTGAATCATATGTGATGTATTTGACCTTGCCCGCTTGATTTCCCAAATGTTCCACAAGAACATTCCAGGCTTTTAATTCTGAATTCTAAGCAATCAAAAATTGCTGTATCTTTCTAAAGCAAAAGGTGCCACAAAATATTAAGACAGAAATTGTAGGTACCAATTTTTGCCTATTTTTTGAATAAATAAGTCCTCAGCAACATGCGGTTGTTCAGTTACACTAACACGCTTATTTAAAATTATTCGTTTGAAATTCTTTGCTGCTACTGAGGTATCTTTATGCTATTCTGAATTTACATGGGCTTTAGCACGTGAACGCATGTCTTTATATTTTCTAAATGGTTTTACGATAAATGAGCCAAATATACCTCTTTTGATAGAAGGTCTAAATAAGGCACACAATCTACAAAACGGTCCTTTCAATATTTTAGAATACGCTAGCTAAGAATTGTGCAAATCTAGCCATTCATAAAGAAAAGACCTCTTTCCTTCTTCAACATCTTTAAAACTGTACGTAATTGGTGGTTTGTACGGTCTCATTAATAAGTCAAACTTTAATCCATCTTTAATATTGGTTCCAATTATGTAATTTCCAATATCCAGGACATTTTCCTCTTGGTACGTTATATCCCAAGTAGCAACACTACTAAATTTAGTATCATTAACAGGATTGGCCTCAATACCACTTGCATACTTGAATTACCATCAGCATTACTAGAACTACCACTAAATGAGTTCGTAGTTTGTTCAATCACAAGTGAATTACTGTTATCATCCTATCCCTTTTAATTATAAATTTATCCATATTTCAATATTACTTTGTCAGATAATAATAATATTAATATTTTTACCCACACTCGCTCCTTCGTTCGGCTTCTCAAACACACAAGTAGTTACCTCGCTTCCCACGACTATTTGCAAATTTTTATGCCCATCAACAGATCTCAGAATCTCATCGTACAATTCCTATTATGATGTAGAGCAAATAAAAAGCTATTATGCATCTAAAGTCTTAATACCTCGTTTAAAAAAATGCATACAGTTCAGAATTATTTTCAAACGTGTTACGATTTTCGGACTAGGGCAACAACGAATGCATGGATGAAGGTATACATAAGTTATTATAGTGCAAAAAAATTGTGCAATGTGAATTCTTAAAATATTTATAAACCATCATTTTAATGTAATGTTATACATATATATATATATATATATATATATATATATATATATATATATAGCATATATATATATATATAAGTATATATATATATATATATATATATATATATATATATATATATATCGCTTCTCAATCTCGTGATCTGTTAAAAAATTATGTGAAAGGTTCATGTGAGGTTGAAAATCTAGGGTGGGGCCATGGCCCTACCCTGCCCCCCCATAACGGCGCACATATATATATATATATATATATATATATATATATATATATATATATATATATAGGATATATATATATATATATATATATATATATATATATTATTATATATATATATATATATATTGAAATTTTTATTTATTTATAAAGAAGATCAATTTTTCTTCTCTTTCCCTACAGCAAATCTCGTTTTTATTTTTCTCATGCCATATAGCCACTTGATAGCTCTTCGTTTTCCTTTTTCTTAATGAAAGTAATCACAAAGAAAAACTCTTTAAAATTCCCTTGGTTGTACGAATCTTTAGATTCATCATGTCCACGAAAAGATAACTCTTGTTTAGCCAGCAGACAAGTAAGATCAATAAGTACGTTGAATATCTGTCTATTCTTAGCAACTCTTTCATTAAATTCCTTTCTTGATCTTTTTGCTTGCTCGTTTATTTGTTCCAAAACTGTCAAGGACTCTTTACTTAATGTCTTAAAAGTAACTTCATTTTGAATGTGGTCTCTCGAACTAGAGTGTCTATCCAAGGCAACAGACAGATTTTTCCAGTCGTTATACCCTTCATTACACCATACATTTTTCCTTGTTCCTATAAGAGTACATGGCCAGCAAAATAAACGATTTTTTTGTACACTACCACAAAGCCACAAAAATCTTTCGTACCATGTCGATTTGAAAGCTCTAGTGCCTTTTTTACAAATATGTATATGGGTCAGTTTTGGAGTTGTTCTCCCTTTTCGCAAAATTAGTCTTTTTTCCTCTTCAGATCTTCGAACAAAAGCATTCTCTAATAGAGAAGCTATAATGTCATTATTTAAGTTCATACTCATCAGTAAAGTATTAAAATTAATATATACAGATGCACGCCTCAGTCAACACTGAAGCAAATTACGTGGATTGCATGAGACGCAGGCTTTAAAATGGGGAGATTAAATTCAGGAGGAAACACAGAAGATGGAAGAGAATTCTCCACAGAACAGGTGGCAGGAAAGAAGGAAGCACTGCAGCGAACTAGCCTGGAGTTACCTACATCAACACAAAAACTCATGTGCAGACACAACACCCCTAGTTCTAATGAGGCGACGTGAAGGTGGAGGTACGCGTGAGTGATAACTCCTTCCTGGCACCTGCCGCGGTGTACCTATAGAAAAGAGATAAAGCACCAACATCGCGCTGCAAAGATAGAGGGTCGCATGGAACTGGAAAGTACAGTAGTTTAAAAAGCCTTTGGCCTTTTGACTCGACCCTATCCAAAGCCGGGTGAAACCAGAGCCCCCAGATATGCGAGAGTAGTACTCATGTACAAGGGCGGATGAGTAAATCCCTTGTATAGCTGGCAATCCGAGAAGAGGAAAAAAAGTCTCGCAGTCTAAAACAGAACTCCAGTTTCTTTGAGGCGCCCTAGTAACCGTTGTGATGATGTTTCCAAGACATTTTTTTGTTTATGTTAAGGCCAAGGATGTTTATATTGTCAACAGGAGAGAGACGAGAGAACCGTCGAAAGAGATAGGAAAGTTGGAAGGTGTCTAGAAAGGGAGATTTGTAGAAGTTGAGTTTTTTAAAGAATTGAATTTCAGGTTCAGACGACCTCACCCGGAAATTCTATCTAGATCAGAGCCAGAATAGAATCGGAAAGATTAAGACGAGGCAACTCTATAGATGCAGAAGAGGGAGCAGATTTGAAATGAGTTAAAGAATAAGTAAGGGTCCAGTCATCGGCATATTAATGATTAGAGTTAGATGTGCAGGTGAGTGATCATTAATGAAAAGTAGAAATGTGCAAGAGGATAAGACAGAACAACCCTGAGGAACAATTCTTTCACTATTGACAGAAAAGTAGGGAAGAAGTCGCCCCATCAACAACAGCCGATATTGAGCGATTTGAAAAAAAGATAGACACAAATAAGCTAGGAGAAGGAGGAACCCAAAGGAGGGGAGCTTGAGAAGTGACGCGTGCCATACCCGGTCAAAATGCTTTGACATGTCAGTCCACCACGCAAGTCTCCTCGTAGTTCCTAAGAGCGGAAAACCATAAATCAGTAAGATAGTGAGTAGCTGTGTAGATGAGTCGGAGGTACTTCGGCGGAAAGAGTGAACGAGATCGATCCAGTAGCAGTTGGCTCGCTCTAGATAGAATGTTAGCGTTAGCGTTAGAGCTTCTCGGAACAGGTTGCGCTCACCACCGTGGAAAGCGCGGGAGAACGAACTTCTGGTGACAACATCCGCCACCGCGCGGTCGCCCCATAGATACCCGATCAACGTAATCAGCGAGTAGATTCGGCAGGCAGCGGCGCGGCCAGAATGTCCGTTGTGGCGAGAGGCCGAAAAATGCCTGCTGGACTAAGTACAGACGTCGCATCGTCAGCGGTGAGAGTGCCAGCTTGAGATGGCGTTGCGCCAGAGCGATGGTCGCGTAGAGCATGCAAAGCCGGGCGCGCTGCCTGATGCCCGCTTGTTGCCGAAGAGTATCCTGCAAACGCTTCTGGCAGAATGAACATTGTAGCAAGAGTGATAGGAGAACGAGAATTTTTCCACTCCCTATAAGCACTGTCTCTAGCCTGAATGGCTAGAGAACAAGCATGATCGAACCATGGATTATGAGGAGAGAAAGATTTAGTCAAAGAAGGAATGAACCTGTTCAACCCATCAACGATTACAGCTGCCACCTTATCGGCAGAAGTCGAAGCGTCACCACTTGACCTATGTTTCACCACTAGTCCTTCTCTCTATAAATACACCATCTTCGCTCCTATTGGTAAATCTGACCACAATCTTATATCTCTTAATTTTAATACTTTTTCTCCAATAGCTCCATCCTGCCCTACGCGTTTTTTCTGACACTCCCATTTGGATCGGGCTGATGTGGGGAGCCTTGCGTTGCTTCTACGCTAACTATAATTGGAATGACTGCTTTGTCTCTGGTGACGCTTCGACTTCTGCCGATAAGGTGGGAGCTGTAATTGTTGGGGGATGAGCAGGTTCATTCCTTCTTCGACTAAATCTTTCTCTCCTCATAATCCATGGTTTGATCGTGCTTGTTCTCTGGCCATTAAGGCTAGAGACAGTGCGTATCGGGTGTGGAAAACTTCTCGTTCTCCTATCACTCTTGCTAATTTTCATTCAGCTAGGAATCGTTGCAGGGATACTCTTCGACGAGCAAAGCGGGCTTTCATCAAACGAAAGTGCGCTAACCTCCTTGGTTCTCCCACTGAAAAAATCTTTCTGGCCTCTTGCCAAAAAACATCTCTAACAACTTCTGTAAATCTGCCTTTCCTCCTCTTATTCGATCTGATGGTTCTGTTGCTAATTCTCCAACTGAAAAGGCCAATCTCTTCGGCCTCCTATTTTCCTCTAACTCAACCCTGGACGATTCTGGCATTCCTCCTCCCTCCCTCCTTCCTCAGGTGTCCTATGCCTTTGCCTGTGATTACATTTGATCGGGTGCATGGGCTCCTGAAATCTATGAACGTTACTAAGGCGGGTGGCCCGGATGATCCTCCCCGAGTTTTGAAGGAGTGTGCTTCCGTGCTGGCCTCTCCCTGTTCAACTATTCTTATGTCTCCAATACTAACACTTTCCTGTGTGTTGACGAACGCACATGTTCTAGACCTATTCAAAAAAGGAAGCCGCCTGATCCTTCTTACTATCGTCCTATAGCTCTCACTTGTATTCTATCTAAGATCTTTGAAACTCTTCTCAACTCTCATTTCTTAGATCAACTGGAATCTCATTCACTTCGTTCCGATCGCCAGTACGGTTTTCGGCGCTCGAGGTCTACTGGCGAGTAGTATAGGGGGTAAATTGACAGGCACTTTTTTACCCCACTCCTCCAGCTTACAACCACAGATGGCAAATTAGCCATCCAAGGTACTCATCTACCTTCCTGACCTTATTTTGGCATTTTTCTTGTTATTTCCTGGACCTTTTTACCCAATTTTTGCTATATTTCAGGCACTTTTTACCCCATTTTTGCTATATTTTAGGCACTTTTTACCCTTTTTTATATATTTTTAGCTAGTTTTAGTACTCAGCTACCTTCCTGAGCCTTTTTTTTTATTCGCGGATTTTCCTCCTTTGGAGTTCACAACGCGTTTTCGCTTAACCGCAAGGCCCTGCCGAATCGCGCCGAACCACCTGCCGCACTGCACCACGCCGGACTTCTTGCCGTTTCTTCTGCATCCCGTTTTTTCATGGCTCATCTGCCTTCATGATCCTTTTTAATCCGAAATATTTCAGTTTATTTCACGTAGGATCATGAATGTATTTTTCATATCCACGAATGCATCCATAGACACATACACTCACCCTTATACACACACACACACACCCTCACCATCCAAGACCATCCCTCCTACCCCGTTCCATTCACCGTATCTCCATACCCGTTCCATTCACCGTGACTGCTTTATCTGTCTGTGCTCTCCAAGAAGGTCTTCCTAATCCCCTATACCATAGATTTCATTGAACCTATGAACTTATCAGTATATCAGTGATGGGCGAATCCGGCAACTTTTGGATTCGAATCCGAATCCGAATCCGTGTGTGTGTGGAAATGCTCGAATCCGAATCCGAACTGAATCCAAGCACCTTCGGATTCGAATCCAAATCCGAATCCGTGTGTGTGTGGAAATGTTCGAATCCGAACTGAATCCATAAAAAAGCTTGAATCCAATCCGATCCGATTCGAATCCGAATCCGGATTCGAATCCTTCCAATGTTTTTTTACAAAATTATACAACCAACCAAAATATGACATTTCTTTTCAAATATTTATAGGATAGCTATAGAGATAAAATTGTTTTTTCATTTTTAATTTTTTTTTTACTGCCTGATATACATATTTATTTTCATGCTAAATAATTAATTTGCGTAT
>JABUQX010123460.1:10000-52500 GCA_015478945.1 Trachelipus rathkii | reverse complement strand
TATATATAGTATATATATATATAATTATATATATATTATATATACATTATATATATATATAATATATATATTTAATATTATTTACTACTAATATATATATATATAATATATATATATATATATCATACTGTATATATATAGGGTTGGGATTTAAAAAAAACCGTTCGTTTTGTAAAAAAAGACCAATGGCCAAAATTTTTTTTTTTTTTTATATTTTTTTTTTGTGTGTAAATCTACTTCATTTTCATATATATAGTTCTGTGTGTGTAAATTGAGCATTAAAATACAGTAAATACAATATGTTAAAAGAGGAATACAATATATAAAGTAGAGAATAGAGTTTAGTACTTAATAAAGTTTTATTAGTGCTGTAGGGCAGTGGCTCTCAAGTGGGTTACGCGTACCCGAGGGGTAACCCAAAGTGCCATATCTTGGGGGTCCAAAGAAGTAGGCTCACGGATCCCTTGCCGTGTGTATGAGATCGCCGTGTTATCACGTGAGGTTTCTCGAATGTTCGCCGTTCTGTTTTATTACTCGTATATATTATATTATATTATGCATGCATATATTATATAATATTATATTAATAAATGTATATGATTATCTATATTATATTTAGGCTGTGCTTTACGGCTGACCCGCCCCTTCGTTCTTTACTATATTCTCATGTCTCAATAACTAGGCGCTTTTCCCTCAGGTTGCACGCACTTTGTTCCAACCTATCCGAAAAGGAAGCCACTTCTGATCCATCTAACTATCGCCCTATAGCTCCACTTGTATTCTATCTAAATCTTTGAAAACCCTTATAACTCTCACTTCTTAGACCATCTGGAAATCTCATTCACTTCTTTCCGATCGCCATTACGGCTTTCGCTCTCAAGGTCTACTGGCGATATACTTTCTATTTAACCGATTTATGGTTTTCCGCTTTAGGAACTAGGGAGACTTGCTGGTGGCGCTTGACATATCCAAAGCATTTGACCGGGTATGGCACGCATCACTGCTCTCCAAAGCTCCCTCCTTTGGTTTTCCTCCTCTTTGCTACTTATGTCTAAGCTTTCTTCAAAGTTGCTCAATATCGGCTGTGTTGATGGAGCGACTTCTTTTTCTGTCAAGATAGTGGTGTCCTCAGGGTTCGGGTCTGTATCTTCCTACTTGATTCTTACTTTTCATTAAAGATTTCTGCACCTGCCACATCTAAACTCTACCACTTCATATGCAGATGACTCACCCTTCACTCTTCAACTCATTTCAATTCTGGCCTCCTTCTTTTACTTCTAGAACGAATTCTATTTCTCGCTGATCTGGATAGAATTCCAATTGGGGTCGTCTTGTGAAATTCAATTCTTTAAAACTCAACTCTACAATCTCCCTCTCTAAAACACCTTGCAACTTTCCTATATGAAACGGGAAGGTTCTCTCGTCTCTCCTGTTGCAATATAAATTTGCCTTAACACAAACAAAAAATGTCTTGAAACCTCAAATCAAGCAAATGGTTGCTAGGGCGCGCTTCAAAGAAAACTGTAGTTCTGTTTAGACGCGAGACTTTTTTCCTCTTCTCAGTTACTCCAGCTATACAAGGGATCTCATCCGCCCTTTATGGAGTACTGTTCTCATATCTGGGGGGCTCTTGGTTTCACCCGGCTTTTGGCAGGGGTCGAGTCAAAAGCCCAAAAGCTATATAAACTATTCTGTTCTTTCCAGTTCACTGACCCTCTATCTTATGCGCGCGATGTGTGCGGTACTTTATATTCTTTTCTATATGTACCGGCAGCGGCAGGTGTTCGAGGAAACTTACCACTCGCGTTACCACCACCTTTACGACGCCCACGGGCACCAAGAGGTTTTGTGTCTGCGCACGATTTGTGTAGCTATTGTATTCCGGCTAGTTCGCTGCGATGCTTTCTTCTTTTCCTGCCATCTTTTGTTCTGTTGGAAACTTCTCCATCTTTCTGTGTCCTGCTGAATTATGATATCTTCACTTTAAGCCTCCATTCTGTGCTCAGTTCTGCGTAATTCTGCACTAGCGGCATGAAATTTTGCGTGCAACCCCCCTCCCTAAACTCCTGAACGTGAGTGATGGTGACAACTGTAAAAAAAAAAAAAAAAAAAAAAAAAAATTATAGCCCTAAAGGGGTACAACTTATAATATTTTCGTCTTAGGGGTACGCGATCAAAAAGTTTGGAGACCCGCTGCTCTAGGGCAGTATTAATTATTACATTCACATGATATTGATTAATATTAAATTATTATAATATATATATATATTATATATATATATACTATACTATATATATATATTTAGTATACTATATATATATATATATATAATATAATATATATATATATATATATATATATATATATATAATATATATATATATATATAATATATATATATATATATAGGGGCCTATATATATATTCTTCATCTACCTTTTTTTCCCCAGACTGGTGGTAAGGTGCGTAACAAGCATCGAAAAGGAAAAGCAGTAGAAGAATATGACAAAGTCGAAAAGAAAAGCCAGCCTTACCCCCCCCCCCTCTGTTCCATTAATTAGTACAGACTCGTCGCAGTCAGAAAAAATCCACCCATAGCTTCACGGGACTGCGACGGACCCTCACTATGGTAAATCATCAGTGTAAAGGTTCATCCCTTGACCCAGGGGGGGCCACAACCATACCCCATCACCAAACCCGGCCATTCTCTCTTATTCTGCACCTTTATTCTCGCCTCTTCCAGCCTCTGCCAAACTCACATTTCTCTCTTCAGACATTCGTTTTACTGACTCAAATCCACATATTTTTCTTCATCTCCCAGCCGGTCGTTTTTCAACACACTCGCCACTTATACATCTGCTTAAAAACGACTATCATTCATCCTCTCTCCACATGACCAACCATCTCAAAGTACTTTACTTTCATTTCTCTCGTTTACCCCTTTCTTCACAACCACACAACTCTCTAAATGTTCATTCCTCATTTTATTCAATTCTTCTCCACCTAGCAATGCCCCTAAGATATTGTCCATCTGAACACATAACTTTAGATCTATACTTCTTATTCCAGACCATCAGTCCTCACTACTATACAATAACACAGGTAACAACATACCCTCATGTAAGACCCTAGCGCCATTAAAGCTTAGTCCCTTTACATTCACCAACGATTTAATTGCACCTTCTTCGCCATTGCACTTTCCTTCACTAAACTCTGCATCACTCCGTTACCCTTCTCATCACTATATACCCAAATTTAATTTTTTTTTTAAAACTCAGACACTTGTTCTCAGCTGCTCAACATCTAACATAACTTCACACTGAGGACGTTCCTCACTCACAAGCGCGCTCGAAACCATAACCCCGCCTTTTACACACCCTGCAAACCTCTCTACCCAATCCTCTCAAAACTCTTCAGATCCCACACAAAAAACCCAAATCATTCGTCGTATAATAGCTAGGCACCCTCACTCATCTCCATTCTTCCATCATTCTAACACACTTTCCTGCTCACGCCCCACCTTCAATTCATTTCCCGCATTCCATAGTAAACAATTGAAATAACCAAGGGAGGACATAATCTGCCTCACTCCGCTATTAATACTAAACCAATCACTTTTGACACCATTATTCTTACCCACACACCGCACTATCATCGATACATAGATTCCATTCAGCAAGCCCTCATACACTATTATATCACTAATACCTGCAATAAAGCTTCCCTATTAACCCTATCATACCCATGTTGCAAATCCATAAACCTAAAACAATTTATTCTTCCTCTCTCTAATTTCTCTATCATTTCTTCAATGTAAATATTTGATCCACCCATCCTCTACTACTTACTCCTAAACGCACCTTGTCTTCACCAATCAGTCCCTTCAGTCACTCTGCGCACTCTTTCACGACCAAAACACCAGGATATATCTTCCCTACAACACGTAATAAACTAATTATCCTAATAATTCTCTACAGTCCCTTTATCTCCCTTTACCCTTATATAAAGTACTATTACTCTCTCTCCATCCCTCGAAAACTATAACCTCATAAACGCTTATTTTAACACAACTTCAAGATCCAATCAATCACCATCTTGCCTCCTTCTTGATCATTTCACCAGTAATTTCATCTTATACCTGCAGATTTACCATTCTTTCAACTTTTTCTCACTCTACGATTTCCTCCTCTTGCTCAATAACCATCCCCAAAAATACCTATCCTTCTGTACCATCAAACCCACACACAGTCATAATTAACCTCATCATTACTGCCAATATTATCAGATTTTCAAAGTGTTTCTTCCACACTCCCACTCACATCCATTTCATCAGTTACAAAAACACATCCCTATTCATTATCTAGCAGGTTCCCCTTATTGCGAATTCTAAAACCTTTGCGCTTCCTTCCAGAAAAGCTTAATATTCCCTTGTATGTCCCCATTCATTCCCCTTCCAAAACTGTTCATTACCTCTTCTTTTCTCTTACGTTTGCATCTTTTTAGTATTCCTTTTTCTCCTTATATATTTCAATACATCTTTCATCTTTCTTTCATCATTTGCTTTTAGTTACATTCAACCACGCGTCTTTTTTCTTTTAACCGCTTGCATCACCTCTTCTTTCCCCCACTCACTGTTTAACATTCTTACTTCCTCCTTTAGCACACCCACATACTTCTTTTGCACTGCTAACAATTGCTACCTTCATTTGCTTCCAGATTTATTCAGTTTCAAACTTGTTCACATTCACTGATTTACTTGCGAGCGCTCTTACATATTATCCTTATTACCTTGTTCACTAAACTCCTCACTCTTAATTTTACCCATTCCTTCCGTATCAACCTTCCTCTCATCCAAGTCCCCACAAACTTAAAATTTGACATAAAACAACATAATGACCGATAATCCCATTCCTTAAACCCCTCACTGATTTTAACATCAGATACATACTTCAAACATCTCCTCTTCACAACACCAAAATTCAATCATTACTTTTCAACTTCGGATACCATCCTACCTACACCAACTCTAGTTATACTTATGGAGTAACCTTGATGTTAAAGAAAAGGTATTACTTACACAATACTCTCCCTCACAGAAATCCAATCACTTCCCGTACCATTCTCATTTCTCCTGACACCCCAAAACCACATGTTATACCATCCTTTTTTTGATAATATATATAATATATATATATATATATATATATATATATTATATATATTAATATATTATATATATATATATATATAGTATATTAATATATATATATAATATATATATATATATATAATAGTATATATATATATATTATATATATAAATATATATATAATAATTTATATATATAATATATTTAATATATATATATATATATATATATATATAAATATATATATATATACTATATATATAGTAATATATATATAATATATATAATATATATATATATATATATATATATATAGATATATATATATAATATATTACTGTATATATAAAATCCTAATTATAGTCATATTTAGGCCTAGGAAGCGGGTATCGGTACTACTGTATAATTTAAAACATCTCTTATATACATAAAAAGAGGTAATTTAAAAAAAAAACAAAAAAAAACATTTTTGTTTTAAAAAAAAAACTGGTTTTTTTTCCAAAAAAAAACAAATAAAAAAAAAACGTTTTTTTCACCAACCCATATATATAATATTATATATATAAAAATATATAATAATACTATATATATATATATATTATATATATATTATATTATATATATATATATATATAATATATAATATATATATATATATATATATATATGAGAATAAATAAGAGGAATTAAAAAAAAGAAAGATAATAAAATAATAAGAATAATAATAATAATAATAATAATAATAATAATAATAATATAAAATAATAATAATAATAATAATAATAATAATAATAATAATAATAATAATAATAATAATAATAATAAAATAATAATAATAATAATTAATAATAATAATAATACAGACTTTCAGATTGGTTTCATGCAGCAAGGAGAATTAAACTAAGAAAATTTATAAACTTATTTACAGTCACGTGTTATTTACAAACAACAATTTAAATCTTTAAAGTTACGTGTTATTCAAAATCAGTGGGAATTTATAGCCACGTGTTATTTATGAACATGGCAATTTCTAACCACCCGTTATTTTTTTAACATCAACAGTTTAAAGCCACGTGTTATTTATGAACAACGGCAATTTACAGCTACGTGTTATTTTTGAATATCAACATATCAAAGCCACTTGTTATTTATGAACAACATCCATTTAATATTTATTTATTTATTTATTTATTTATTTATTTATGTTATTTATAAGTAGTGGCAATTTATGGGCACATGTTATTTATCAACAGAGGTGATTTCTAACTACTTGTTATTTATGAATATCAACAATTTAAGCCACATGTTAAGAACAACATCAACTTACAGCTACGTCTTATTTATGAACAGTGTCAATTAGATGGAAATTAAGACACAAACCCAGAATTCCAAATGGAAATTATACCATTTTTTTAGAATAAAAAATCAGGTGAAATTGAACACTTTTCATGTGTGATTTTCTTTTCAGTACTTGACAACGAAGCCTTTAAATTTTTTCCCGACTCCAACCCCAACTATAGCTTCATTATTTTAAAATTACCCCAGCTCCGGTAGCCCGTCTCCGGCTCCGACTCCAGCTCCGGCTCCGGCTCCGACTCCGACTCCGACTACGACTCCCTCTCACCTGTTACTCTTGCTACATTTATAATAGAGAAATTATTAAAGTAAAATGAAAAAGAAGGAATTTTACTAGCTTTATTTTCATTTACAATTGAAAAATATGAAAAATAATCTTTTTGTTTAAATACTTCACATATCTATAATATAAATTACAATCTCAACATTCCCCGGCTTCCAATGTGTGCTGGAATGATCTGCAACCCTGATCAGTTACTCTGTTGAATCAGATGTTCTCTTTAACTCTAGCCACAAAGGACAGAGGTAGATGTCCTTGATGCTTTCACATGCCTGAAGTTTGCTTAGAAGACTTGAGGGAGAGATAAAGAATAGCTTGGGACGACGAATTCAGACTATGAGAGTAGAAGAGCATAATAATTCGTCGAATGCGACTTGTGTCCACTGTATCGATACCCATCAACACTTACATGCAAGGAGAAGACGTTCATCATTAACAAACCTTTGACTGAAGAGGGGATCCTCTACAACGCCTGAAAGACGATGAGCTAATATAGATCCGTAATGATGACGTATACTACCGGAGAATTTTACTAAAGTTTGCGAAGTGCAAAGTCATAGCAGAAAGACGTATAGGCAGAGAAGATGTAGGAGAGAAACAGCTCAAGATATCTATCAAGAATCAGTTAACGCTACTGATAAGCGAAGTAGGCTTCAATAAAGAAGAAACTATCGTAGTTCGAGTCGATCATCCTTGGTACTCCTCTCTCTGGTAGATATCTTCGTTCAATGTGTTATTAATCGATATTTTTCAGGTGTGTGGTTTTATTTCATGGTGGCTCTGTTGAGACAGGGTATCGAAGGTATTTAATTTACAGTCATGGAACAATAGCTTTTGATGGTTACTAAACTTCCTCTTTTTGGAATCTATCTTTCTCTCTGATTTCCTTTCTGGCCGTTTATAGCAGCTCTTGTAGTAGGCCACCTTTCTTACCTATTAAATCGTATTAGGTAAGGTGATGTTACTTCCAGTGAGTTCTGTAATATCTCATACTCTTTTATATATCCTACCCACTCCTCTGTCGATGACTCCACCCTTCATTGCTTGCGCTTTCAGTTATAAGAGAACGACCCACTGCAACTAGCAACAATTAGCGCCTTGTCCCAGGTCAATAGAGTGGCCTTGTGCAGCTGACATCTGAACTTTCTCGTGTCTCTAATTGGGGCAACAGTAACATGGTAGTTTTCAATGCCTAAGAAAAAGATGCCTAGAAAATGCAAAGTTTCTCCATCTATCTACTAAATATAATTTTCCACAAGAGTCACGATTATAATATATTCGAAAACACAACTCACACATTCCTCTGTTCTTAATTTTTTTTTGGCGCTTCTTTATCTCGTTATCTTAATTATAAGGATCACATTATTTCTCTTACTAAACAATCTTTTAGAGAGGAGATTGTGTTTCTAGGCACCTTCAAAATTTCTTCACACAGCTCGGCAGCATGGCCTTGTTCTTAAAAGGTGATGTCTAGGGTTTTTCATCTCATCAACTCTCCTCCTCTCACTATTTCTCTCCAATCTTCTTCTGCTGGTCGAATTGTTGTGACATTCTCTTTATGCTATCGATATTACAACATACACTGATTTTCTTTAACCTCTAGTCGTGTACCTCGTCCCTTGAAGAGAGCTTGTGAGACTAGTCTTTTCACACAGTCTCACCTTTTCTACATCCATACCTCTCTGTTCACCAGAGCAGTGGCAGTAACGCGTGTGACAATAGTAATGCAAGATATACGTAAGCGGGACAGAAGGAAGAGTTGTAAATTAATTACGTTTACATTTGCCCTAAATACGCGCAAGATAACTGAAGGGTAACGCTTAATAACAAACGATTTTGTAAACTGATAACACGCGTTGATAACTGAACCATCAAGCAATCAACACCCTGTTTCGTTACAAAAAATTGTGAACTCGGTTGTCTCCTCTTCCGGCTTACTCAGCGTCCACGCGTGTAACATCACTACACACGGGAAAACTCAACTAAACATAGTTACATTATTTTTTATTTGTTCATGGAAACATGAATTATTAGTCTTTCCAGATGCTTTTATGTTAAAATGAGTTGTGGAGCACAGATTTTTTAAATTAATAGTATGAATAGTATATATATATGAGTGATACTACGAGTACTTCAATATGTAGTACTATAATAACTCATAGTCATAGGTTGTTACTAATTGAGGAAAAGCAGGTATAGCGTACTTAGTTCATAATACTCATAATTACTATTTCGACTAATATAATGATATATAATATATTGATGGTGTAGAAACTGTTATATAGCGTATAGGTATAACTATAATATATACTATATTATAGGTGATACCTAATTTTATAGTATATACCCAGGCTAAAATATATAAATATATGTAATATATAGGTATTTGATTATATAGATCCATTTATTAATAATGATAATGATATATACGACTTATACCCTATATATATCATATTTAGTCTTTTGACTCAAAATATAAAAATATTTACTTCTATACATTCAGATTTACGTATAACTATAGAAAATAACTCAAGATATATTTTTTAAATATACAACTTCTAATTATAATCTTACAGTATATATTCATAATATATACCTATATATAATAAGATACGATAATTAGATATATAATAATCCCAATAATATAATAAATAATACTCACTAAAGTATATATTATTTCCCGACTTGCTGGTAGTCTCCAATATACGGATAGTATATATACTCTTAAGGAGCGTAGAACCTACAGGTATAGTAGTGACATGTACCTTTAGTATCGACTGGGACCCCCGAAAATCGATTTTGGACCAGTTAACTTGAATAATGTTACTCTCTCTAAAGATTCAGATGCTGACTACAGAGCTTCAATATTGCGAAATTGGACGTTATGGATAGGAAGAGAGAGATAAGAAGATCCTGGAGGATGTATTGATGGGGAGAGAGTGATCGACGGTGTGCCATCGGGGAATGCGAGAACTGCGGGGACAACACAAAGGCAGTCAATGCAGAGTGAATGTGAGAGAGATGTGTTGAAGAAGAGAGATGGGGAGAGAGAAACCTAAATTGTACCTTGATAATATAAAGGAAGTAGATTTACAATACAGCAAGAGAGAGATACTTGACGGATATTCCGGGAAAGCATGGCAGATATGGTCTTCATAATATAGAGCCGAAGAATATTTGTCCCCGTTTCATTAATGCGCAAACTTTACTGAGAAAAGTCTTGAATAAACGTTAAAAGACTAGATTGGTTGTAAGTACAGAACGCCTTGGTCCTTTTTCCCGTACAAAAGGGAATCCTTTCGTGTGATATAAAAGATGCTATCTTTTATTAAAACCAAGGCAAAGACTAGAAACAACCAAAACAGAGTAAAATAACGAGTATCTATCATTCTATCACAGTGAGTATATTCGCATTGCAGACGACAAACATAGGAGAGACCATCCACACTCTGCAATTAATGAGAGGAAAAAAAAGACAGGAATCATCAGGAAAATACTGTTGGGAGGGAGAAATTTTTATGAAGACGGAAGATTAAGAGAGTTAGGTAGAATGAAAGGTATAACTGTTTACTGAGGTGTGTTAGTATTTTATTTCAAATTCAGCAACTCGTGTATGTGAGAAGGAGAAGATTCAAGTGGGAATCTTTGTATTCAAAAGCGCAATCGTGAAGCAAAAGGTGACCAAATAATGGTACCGTACAGATACGGAGAGGAGATAAGCAATACTAGCACGAATTGGTATGGCTTGCATAAGATTACTCTGTGTGATGCTGAGGACATGGGAGTCTCACAAAGATCAACAATTAGTTAATGATTTAAATCGAGCGATTGTTTTTTTCAACGAAGGTCTAATCAAAATAGGTTTAGCTCATATGCGATAGTTATGGAGATGGGTATTGATATTTGATATCACAGGCAGAAATCGATCAGAGATCTATAGTATAAACGCGTAGCGTCATTTATAACAGCTCTCAAACATGTGATCCTCTGATTAGTATTGTAGAACAAAAATAATAATCGGAAAGTGCGAGATTAATAGATAATCTATCCTATAGGATAAATATGAGCATATGAGAGATTAACTGGAAACAATAGATGTTAAATATGGATATGGGAGGAAAAGCTTAAAAAAAAGCTGGTGAGATGACAATGGCAGACAATATGATATGACAGAGTAGAGTGATAATGAAGAATATGAGTAAGACTTTGAGTTGATTATGGGATCGTGTGATACTCTTAAAGAGAATGTGACAAGTAATGGATATATATATTGAAAAATACATTCAAATGTAATCATCTCTAGTTATTACAATTCTCGCAACTAACGAGTAGGAAGCAACAAGAATGGCAGGAGATACATAGACTACGATAAGATTACAGTGCCTGCTTACGCACGCAGTCCAGATCAGTGATTTGTGGCAAAATAAATCCCATAGTAAGAGAGAACACGAGAGCGTATAAAAGAGACTCTATACTACAAAGTAGGTTTGCGAGAGTTTGTGAAGTCACAAGGATATAGAGAGAAAAGAGACGACTCAGTATATAATATGAGAGAGAGAAAATCTCGAGTATTGCAAGTGAATTCAATTATAGGGGAGATGAGCTTGCGAATCAGTCTAGAGACTTCTCTATACAACAAGGGGATTCGAGGTACTCTACGATCATCGCTTTGAACCGGTCTCACGAAATGATATGCAGATGGGAAACTGTGAATAACAGCACATATAGTTTGCATACGTCATACTAGAAGTCAGAGGCCGAAGATAATTGAGAATGGATAGATGCAATGAGAGTACAGCATAAAGCGAACACCCAGAACACAATTTTTCTACGCGAGACTGCAGCAAAAACCATATAGCAGGAAAATCGCGGAAAGAGGAAAAGCTAGCTATCAAACCATTTGTATTTTTCTATTCTATAAAATCATTATAGTATTCATGCAACATTATCAAGTATAAGTCTAGGGATATGATATTATATTTGATGTGATGAAGTCAAATGAGACACTCACACAGGAAATGGAACGAGAGTGTCTTATTGGTAAATGTTTCTTTTACATTCTGTCTGAAAGGAGTAAAATTTTATATGTCAGGAAATAAAACTTTTAAATTGACGTGGGTATTTTATTGACTATTTTACTTAACTATCAGATGATAAAGTCTGCCCAATTAGTGATAAATAAATAATTATGACGACAGTGGAAGTTAGAGATAAGTTATTGCCTTATAGTTTTAGAATAGAAGAATTTAGGTGGTGCAGAGTAGTTAGCAAGCATGATGATGGTGTGTGAAGGGGGAGGATAGATAACTTATGGAAGAATTAGAGGTGGCCTCTTGAAAAGCGTGAATGAAAATACCGATGGTATAAGAACCACCGTGTTACTGAAGATTACGGAATTTTAACCCAATAGTAAATTTGATAAGAGGAGGTAGAGGTGATAGATAAAATGAATATCAAAAAAATTTTGAAATACATGTTTTAAATAGGTGTATATGGTCAAAACGAGAGAGTGATATTAGATACTCAGAATAAGGTATAGGCGTGAAAAGTCATAATTATATATGTAGCTACCTGAATAATATATAGAGCGGAAAAAGGAGATACAAAAGGCCATGCAATAAATATTACAGTAGGATAATATTTCCTTGTATTATTGAACATCTGGCAATATAAAAACTTAATAATGAGTAATTTTAGAAAGGGTTGGAGAAATAGTTAGTTAATGCAGCCCAGACTGTGATCGGGATAAAGTAAGCAATGACACGGATACTACTTGTTTGTCTCTTGAGAATTGAACAGTTGTAGAAAAAGTATGGGAATTCATACATATATTACTGAGGACTAATATTATAGTCTTATGTTTAAGATCTAGAATGAAAGTGACTTTCTACGAATTCGAGTGGGCCGTAGCGAAGCAGACCGCGACTTCATTGTGAGAGTGCTGGAGAGAGGTAAATATTGCCGCTTAGGCGCTAGGCTCACTCGGACAAACCTTCTCCGAGGAGAAAGAGCTCTGACGTAGAGAGTGTTTTTACCAGCTAGGCGCACTCATCAGCGAGACCTAATGTAATGTTCAAAGCGAAACTGCAATACTGAAACTACATACTCGGTCTCGTATCGGCGTAGAGAACAGGGGTTAGCAAGGAAGCGTGGTTGTCACCAATTTTGTTTGTATCGTATTTGGGATGTAGCGATAAATTAAAGTGAGTAGAAGAGATCGCAGATCTGGTCTGGCGAACACTATCTTTGGCACCTAACTTAGACGTGTTATGAACTTTGCGGACTTCACAAAGGTTTTAATATTAAATACTTTACGAATAAGTAGTAATATATCCTTACAAAAGATTTTATTCGTGCTGGATATGCGAAGTAGGGAGACAGTTAATGAGAGTAATATGAAAGAGAATTATGTATGATAGGGATAATGTTGTTTACAAACAAGTCTGTACGAGAGATGCTCGCCTCTTTCTCGCCTCCGTACTCTCAAAGTCAGTCAAAAGAAAACGACGGAGCAGAGAATCCATATCTTAATATGCGTGGTCTAGTCATGAAGAAAGAGAGGATGAGAATGCAAGTGAGCTCAAGAGAAATTAGAAGATTAGCGCAGTGTGGAAGAGCTGAGATTAAAGACGACGTCGTCAGATAATGTAGCACTCATCTCTATAGCGAAATAGGCCCTCACCGGGGAGTATTTGGAATAGCGTGGAAGGAAAATATTACGTAACAAGGCAAGGATCGGATCAGATAAGGACTATGAGCTCGAGTGATGGTGTATTATATTTTATGAACAGAGGTATAGCAAGTTAACGTAGCGCGCATGCTTGAAAGGGAAAATGTAATCTCTCAGGTTGGACTTAAGGAAAGATTTAGACAATATGGTTTGTGGAGGTATAAAAGGGTGACTAAACATGTGCGTGGTGTATAGTTCAGGGCTTTGTCCGTGCACATCCCGAATTGGCTAATTTAAGGGTCTTTACATCATATAAAGGCATCAGTCGTGCATCGCTGCCCTATCTCTGACAATATTATCAAAGATTGAGCCACGACTCAGTGTTTCAACTCCCCTTAAGTACGGATGCTTATAGATGTTACCGTTCCTATAGAAGCGATGATAGTAGAATGAATATGATCACATAGAATAGAAGGACAAGAGCGTGCGAGACGAGACCCTAAGACTAAGTGTAGGCAGAGTGAGGCTCTTAGATGAGTGTATCTATGGCTTACTCAAGTCTATTACTTAAGGATGGATGCTTAAGCGGGTAAGATTTGATATTAAGTGGAGTGGACAACCTGGTATAGAGATACAAGTGAGGTGAGGAGAGAGTAGCCAATAATAGAGATGAGTAGAGTGTATCGTAGACCATCAAGGAAACAAGACCAAGAGAAGGACCTAGGAAAGAGATGGTCATGAAAAGCTCAGGGGGGACTCATTGAGAAGAAATGGATTGCCGTCGATGCAGGAGCTGAGGGAAGAGGGTAAAGTGAATGGAGTTTCGGAAGTATTATAGAGGAAGATTTTCAAGAGGTGAGAGTGCTATGGCCCCGCGACAATGGAGTTCATTGACCCTTCCTTGGTGAAGCGCGTTTAGCAAATTCGTAAAATATATAATTAATTATATATTAATTCAATTCTGTTTTTGGTATAAAACCTATATATATCATTATATATATTAATATAATATTAATATATATATATATATATATATATATTATCTTTATGTTTGCTGTATACGTTTTGTGGTTCGCTATATATATATTACATTTCACTTAAATACTTTGTGCACCTTATATATATATTAATAATATATATATATATATATAATATAATATATATATATATAATATTATATATATATTAATATATTATTATATATATATAATATATATATATATATAATATATATATATATTAATAATATTATATATATATATATATATATATATATAATATTATTAATATATATATATTCTAATATCTATATAATTACTTGTGATTAAAATATACCCATATATATATATTATTATTATATTTAAATATTACTGTATTTTTTAAATCACTTACACCGCTCACGGGCAGTAAAGTCACCTATTACAAGGAGGTGAGGTGTTAAAACTCAACTTAATTAAAGTTTCAAACTAATACGTGTAAATTACGCAGAATGGCACAGACGCCGGTGATACTTTGAAGTTGAGTGGAGTGTAAGATTTTATAAATTGCTAGTAGGAAAACACAAAGATTAAGTTAGGAAAAGAGTAATATATCCACATATACAGGATAGTATATATATATATACCAATAGTAGGTATATTACAGGTAAAGAAGGAAGAGTATATCAGCCGCTAAGCGAACTAATCAGAGAGTGTTCATAATATCAACACAAAATAACTCATGGCCGACACAGCACCCACTTGTGAGCTAAAGGGGTACGTTCTATAAAGGTATAGATATATTAATATATTATATTATATGGTAGGTCACGCATGTGGAAAAGTTACCCTCTAGATGACAGCTTTGCCGCATACTTATACTAGGGTACCCTTATAAGGTAAAAAGTAGTATAAAGTCATCCAAATTACATCAGCGCCGCAAAGATATGAAGGGTACTAAGTGAACTAGAGAATAGTGCATCAGAGAGAACAGTTTATATATAGTCTATTTTTATGCCTTTTGGAACTCGACCCTATCCAAAAGTCCGGTTAAAACCTGTACCCCACCACTAATAATATCAGGAGAGCAGTACTACCATTACTAAGGGCGGATAAGGACCCTTGTAAGCTGGAGGAGTAACTGAGAGAGAAAAATAAAAGTCTCGCATCAGTACTTATATACATGAATCCCACTCAGTTATTCCCTATTTGAAGTGGCTACCGCTATATACTATAGACAATACACATTGTGATGATGAGGTATTTCCTAAGTACATTTTTTTGTTTTAGTTATAGGTCTTATAGGTATTGTTATATATTGAATTGGTTTCTTTACAAACAGAGAAGATCGACGTAGAGAAATCGATTCTGAGCACATAGGTATAGGAAAGTTAGTAAGCTGTCCTATAGACCAGGATGAGATGTAATTGTAGAAAGATATTGAGAGTGTATTTATTATCTGAATTAAATGTAGTACAAGGTGATATGAGTACAGACACATCAGCGCTACCCGGATAAATTCATATCATCAATCTATGCAGAGAGGATGATTGTCGTGAATATTCGTATAAGAGATATAGCCGAATGAGAGAGGAATTGAGAATTTCTTAGGATTTTATGTGAAAGGGTATTAGGATTATATCAGAAATATGCAAAAATAGTGCGTGAGGTTGGAAGAATGAGAGGGGATACAGAGTCCATCGGACATATAGAGGTGGTATTATTTAGTAGGTTTAGATGTAGCAGACGAGAAGATCACAATTAATGAAAAGCAAGAATAAAGTAGGAGGATAAGACAGAGCCCTGAGGAACACCCCTCTATTGACAGAAAAGGGAGAAGAAGTCGCCCCATCAAAACAGCCCTCAGTCATAATTTGAGACTCGAGAATTTGAAAGATATATTAATCCTATGATACATAAATGAATAACGCAAAGAGAAATATGGAAGAAGGTACTGAGTAAAGAGATCACAACACTATATAGGCTTGGTGCGATTTTGTCAGAAAAGAAAGCAGTGGCTCGACGCGTTAGACCCAAAATAGCGCGCGGAAGTACAAATTATATTGTGATTCCTGGCACACTGAGTGGGTTCAGCGCGACTCGTCTACATTTCTCCCATTAGATTCCTCGGAAGGAGCGTGACAACCATAAATCTGCGGCTATCATCCGATAGGCTAATCCGCATACTATTCACACTAGCTAGACCTTCGTACGACTCCCGCGACGCGAAAGCGCGTACTGTGCGATCGTATGAAGGGAATGAGGTTACACAGCGGGTAGTCCTAATGAAGCCATGAGGAGTTCGAGACATAGACGGGTATTGACGACGAGTGCATATAAATATAGCCACATACCATAGTCTAGAGCATATTAAGATAGTACATAAGTTATGAGTATGATATAAGGTAATCAGAGCGGCTTCCTTTTATTCGGTGAATATGAGTTTAAGGACTATTATTAGGCACGCTATTTATTTTCTTTTTCGCTATTTTATCACTGATGGTGAATATATTTATTTGCTAGTATTGAGCAAAAGAATTATAGTTGAAACTTAGATAGTAGGATAGGGGCTAGCACGGCGAAGCACACTCCCTCAAATAATACAGTGAGGTAAAGTAGTTTTAAATGCCAATTCATATACGGGCCACCCGCCTTCCTATAACGTTCATACATAGATTTCAGTAGCCCATGCACCCGATCAAATTATGTAATTCTCAATAAAGGTGACATAATAGACACTACTGAGAAGAGAGGGAGGAGGGAGAGGAAATAACCAGATCGTCGCCAGGGTTAGATGTTAGAGGGAAAATCGCGAGGGCGAAGAGATTGGCCTTTCAAGGTTGGATGAGTTATAGCAAGAGCGTTAGTGAAAGTTAAAGTATTACAGATTTAGTATGTGGTTGATTGGATGTTTTATACGCCAAGACGCAGAAAGATTTGTCAGTAGGAAAACATAGCGATGATAGTGTAGCTCAGCTACTTTCGTTTGATGGAAAGTACCCGCTTATATTGCTTACGTCGAAATGAGATATATTACCCATATAGCAACGAATTTCTAGCTTGAATGTGAAAATAAACGTAATATATAGTAGATATATACTAGAGAGAGAATTTTTCCACCCCGATACGCATTGTCTCTAGCTATACTGAATATAAATGGCCATGAGAACAAGTATCTAGATTATCGTGAACGAATGTGATTATGAGTAGAGAGAAAGATTTTAGTCTGAAAGAATAAGGAATTGAACCTGCTCATCCCATCTAAACTAGTAATTTATTCATGACTTTACTCTCACCTAGTATGGCAGAAGACCATCAGCGTCACCCAGAGTCAGAGCAGATTAGCACTTGTCCAGAATTATAGTGTAGCGTAGATATAGCATATTGAAGTCGAATCTCGAATAAAGTCTCCACCAAATCTGCACCATTGACTCTCTCAATCCCCAGTACCTAGCACGAAACGACAAACAGGAGAGGCACATGAATAAGGTGTGAAATTAGGGTGTGAGAATTACGAGGTCTCTCATAATCTTACAAGAGATCTAGAGCGTGGGTAAGATGGTCAGATAATATACTCTTATAATATACAATTCTTACAAGTGTGGCCTGTGTGTATCATCCAGAGGCGAGGCTAGCTGGATGATACATCATTGAGCGGTCAAACGTGCGAGCTTTACACATGTGTATCATTGGGTTGAGTTAAAGTCAGATCCATTTCATATTGTGTTGTTTGTGTTCTTTAAATATGGAGGCTTATGCTCCATTCTATCTGCTCTAGAGAATAGATACATTGAATAAAGGAAATTCGGTCTCTACAAATACAACAAAATCCTAAATGAGTTCTCATCGCGGCACACCCTAATCGGCATCTCTTAAATGTAAGAGATTAAATTTAATGTAGCTATCAATATAGATAAATCCTAACACTTTAAAAAATTATGAGATACGGATCCTCAGTATTTGATGAATTTTTTTTTACTGTACAGATGATATATGGGGATATTACTATCAAAAGCTCTCTCGTAAAGGAGATTCTCAGTCTTGTAAGAAAACTCATATTCACAAATAAAGGGTCGTTCCTTTGAAAATCGGTGTATTATCTCTTTCTCAGGAGAGAACAGTAGCTGCAAAATACGTACCATTAGTTCACCAAGAATTTTTCAATCACTCTTCTGCAGTCTTCTGCTTGCTGCTGGCTAGTTTTCTTGCTACGTCGACACGTGTGACTAGAAAGATTATTACGCCACAGACAACAGTCGCAAATCCATATATCAGATTCGAGATTCTACGACATCTGACATAGGGTTATATCAGAATATATCATTATATTATTATTATATATATATTAATATATATATATATTATATATATATATATACTTTAATATATATATTATATATATATATATATATATTATATATATATATATATATATAATATATATATATTAATATATATAGTAAATATTATATATATATGATTATTTATATATATAATAATATTATAATATATAATTATTATTAATTATATATAATATATATACATATATATATATATATATATATATATATATATTTATATAATATATTATAAATATTATATATTATATATATATATATATATATAAATATATATATAGATAATATATAATATATATTTATATTTTATTTATTATTTATCATATAAATTATATAGTTAATATATATTATAGTATTATATATATATATTAGTATAAATTAATACATATATAATATAATATATATATATATATATTATTATTAATATATATTTTATATTTATATAATTTATTATATATATATTTATATAATATATTATATTATATATATATATAATATATATATATATGGGCTCATACAGGCAGAGACTTTACATTTAGGGGGAGCAAAAGGTTGTGAGTGAGAGTGATATAATATATATTATATATATAATATTAAATTAATATATATATTAATATTAATATATATATTATATTATTATTATATATTATATATATAATTAATATATATATAATATATATTAATATAATATATATATATATATAATATATATATTTATATATATAATATGTAGTATACATATATATATATATAATATATAATATATTATAATATATATATATATATTATATATATTAATATATATATTTAATATTATATTATATTTATATATATATATAATTATATATATATATTAATATATTATATATAATATATTAATATATATAATATAATATATTATACATATATATATATATATAATATTATATATATATATTATATTATAATAATATTATTATATATATATATATATATATATATAAATATATATATATATATTATATATTAATATATTATATATATATATTATTATATTATTTATATGATATATTTATGAGTTGTGAATATGTGTTCGTACAGTAATATTGACTTAGGAGCTAAGCAATAGGTATATAGATATTAGTGATATTATATGTCCTATTTGACCTTCAATACAGAACATGATAATCTATAATAGTGAACGCTAGTGGTGATTGGGAGTTATTAAATATTATCTACTAAGATTATTTATATTACCTATTTATACAATAGCTTAATAAAAAATTAATATAATAATATAAAAAAAGTATATTTTACTGCAAGTAGTCAGTCTAGAATTAAAAGGATATGCAATACGTATGGAAGAAGGAATAAGTAAGAAGATAATCTACAAGTTATATCAGATGTTAGAAAGAGGATTAGAATATGGGTAGGTACCTATCGAAGAGAGTAAGATTTAGATAGACATCGTATATCATGAAATAAGTCGTAATTTGAGAGGCTCGCGAAAAGAATGAGGGTATAATATGTAATATTGGGAGATTATAGCGGAGATCCTCCTCTGTAGAATAATGATTAAGGGATATTACGGTGCATTATAATAAAATACCTAAAAGTAAGCATTTAGACACCTTTGATGTTATTACAGAGTCGAGATTTGCGGGCCGCAGTGTGGAAAATTACATTAGAACGAGGCTTGGTATTAACCATACTATCAACGATCGGTACGGATCTCTCTGATTAGATGCGTTAGTGATTGAGATTGTGATTCATGAGTAAGTTAGATCGACTCTATTAATAAAGCGTCTTCATGTACAGAGGTAGGTCCATTTATAGTTGCCGAGGGATGGAGGAGAGCAGTAATAGTACCCTAATATAAGGATAAGGGAGATAATGGGCAACTGTTACGATATATAGGGGATTTAGTTTATTGAGTGTTGTAGGAAGATATATGGCTGGTATTTTAGTCGAATGAGTGCGTCGAGTGACTTAGGGACTGATTGGTGAAGAACAAGGTGCGTTTAGGAGTGGTAGAGGATGTGTGAAGATCAAATCTTTCTACATTGAAACAATTGACTGAGAAAATGAGAGAGAAAGAAGAATAAATTGTATTTAGGTTTTATGGATTGCAAACAAGGCGATATGATGAGGACTTTAATAGGGAAGCTTCTTATGGCTCCAGCGGGGTGTGTAGTAATATATGGTGTTGGTGGTAGGCTTCGAAATTGAATCAAAATTGGATGTTATGACGGATAGTTTAACGTGTGTAAGATAAAAATGATGTCAAAAAGTGATTGGTTTAATATTAATAGCGGATGTGAGCGGCAGGGATGTTGTTATTCCCCTTGGTTATTAATTTGTATATGAATTTGATATTGATAAATAATTACGAGATGGTGGGTCGGGCAGGAGAAGGTGTTAAATGATGGAGAATTGGATTTGAGTGGACGTGGCGTGCCTACCATTATTACTATGCGATGATTTGGTTTTGTGTGTGGAAATCTGAAAGGAGTTTTGAGGGGATTGCGTAGAGAGATACAGGGTGTAGTAAAAAGTGAGGAGTTTGGAATAGATAATCTTAGATGAGGAGTAACGGTTATGGTGTGTGAGTCGTAGGACACTCCTCTGCGTGTGAAGGTGTATGTAGCGATGGTGAGCAGCTGAACCAAGTGCTCCGATGTTTATAATATTATGAGGATATATGTTGGATGAAAAGCTAACGGATGATGCCAAAAGGTGATTTAGCGAAAGTGGTGAAATGACAGAGAAGTGGCCTGGTGCAAATTAAATCGTTGGTGGATGTAGGCGAGACTAAGTTCTTGAGTGCGCTAAGGTTCTGTACATGATGTTATGTTGTATATCCCTGTGCTTATAATGTATATGGTAGTGAGATATGTCTGGATATAAGTAGGAAGTAGATCTAAAGTCCATGTGTTTCAGATGGGACAATCTTAAGTCGTGTTAGTGTGAAAAGAATTGATAAAATGAGATCATGATTACGTATTAGCATACGTCTTGTTTGGGTTGCTGGTGGAAGGCGCGGCAAAGAAAAAAAAGAGAGGTAAATGAAGAAGAATAAATGAAAGTACGTTGAGATGGTTTGGTCATGTGGAAAGAGATGAATGGACAGGACGGTTGGTTAGCGGATGTTATAGTGAGTGAAGTGTGGTTTGGGAATTCGGGACGTGCTGGGGGCGACCTGAAATGAAAAAAGTGGATTGAGATAGATCAGTAAAGGAATGCCTGAGAGAGAGGAGAGAAATTGTGACTTTGGCAGAGGCGAGAAGAAAAGGCTACATTAAGATGAATAATTGGCGGGGTTTGTGGAGGGGGTCTGGTTGGGCCCACCTGGGCCAGGGATATACCCTACACTTGACTAGTATGCTCATAGTGAGAGGGTCCGATCGCCGGGTCCGTAGAAGCTCTAGGTGGGATTTTCTGACTGCGCGAGTTCTACCTACATGGTTTAGAGGGGCGGCGGGTAAGGTATGTTGTTCTTTTCGACTTGTTGTTATGTCTTCTCACTACTTCTCTTTATCCGATGCATGTCACCCACTTTACCGTCCAGTCTGGGAAAAAAAAGGAAGATGATATATATAGGTTATATAATCATTATGTATATTATTATAAAATATATATAAATATACACTATAATATATATATTATATATATAATATATATAGTGATAGTTGATTTATATATATATATAAATATACTATATAATATATATATATAGACGAAGAGAGAGAGAAAGAGAGGATTGTGGATATGATGGAAGACCCTGCAGTATGAATAAATAAAAGCTGATAAGGTAGATAAGGAATATTTTAGGAAAACCCGCATCAAACAACGTCTGTAGAACGGAGATGGGAGGGACACACGGTCTTGAAACGAAGACTATGGTGTTAAGGCAGCGGGCAGTGTTGCTGTCCCTTTACTTCTTTGCGTTATATCTGGACAATTGCTTGAAGAGGATATGTGTAAGAGAGGATATTGGAATACACTTTTTGTATACCTGACGAACGCGGCTGTTAGCTGTGTACAAAGGAAACAACAGAACTACAAGATATGCCAGAGTTGTGAATTCCTTTGTATATGATAGTAATATTATGCATGGAGTGGGGAAGAATAGAAATAAACAAAGAGAAAGGATTTGAGAGAGCGGAACTGATAATCGGACGATATCTCTAGAACGGATTTCTAGAAACAACGCGCGAACTCGGATGGCCGAGGGTATACAGTGAACAGACCAAGCAGCATTCAATATCTAGGAGTGATATTTGATGAGAAAGGATGGATAGATTCAGAACTGAGAGGAAAAGAATAACAAAATATTCAAAGAATGTGGGAATGTATGCTAACATTGATGACGCAGCAGAAGAGTGCCAATAGACGGTAAAAGTGACATATTTAATACAACCATCTACGGCCATATTACTATAACGGGTCGGAATGTTAGTGTTTTTTTTTCGTATTTTTCTTAACACGACCGACAGAAAGAGTAAAAATTTTAGATCGGACAGGAAGGAATACGATTTTAGATTAATAGAGAGTTAACGCTGAGGACAGTGTTAGAGATGAAGTAATAAGAGAAGAGCTCGAGTCCGCCCTTAATAATGGTGATCGTATATGATGAGAAAACATGCTGAGATGCGTTATGTGCGGAATCGGAGCGACTTTAAGATACCCCCGAAAGATGCTTGATTGCGAGTACCTTTATCGGATGTCTCGTAGTATCCAGTTTGAAGATCCAAGATACAATAGATGGGTATAGGATTGCTGTGCGAAGAAGCAGTTGCGTCTGTGAGTGGTAGAAATCTTATGTGATTGAATGTTGCCGAAAGGACGGCACTATTCGCACATATAGCCACCCGGGACGTATGGAGCGATTTATGGGAGCGAGGCAGCACTTGACAGGATCTCCTAACAAGATGGGATGGTGGAGAAACGGCGTAGAGAATTTCTCTAAAGACATTTGAAATATATATTATGTATAAATTTTCTATATTTGAAAAATACTATGAGAAACTAGCGTGCACTGTATTATTTAAGATATATTATTCAATAATCTCATATTATAATTTAGCATATATATATATTATAGTATATATATCGTATATGCATTTAATAGATAGGTATACTATAATAATATCTTTTACTTATATATACTATACGTAAGTATACAGTATATTAAAATATTATAATTATATATAGCAGGATGATAAAAGCTGGATATTATTATATTATCTGATATATTTATGAAATATACTTTTATGTATACTATATAATATATATTTTCTGCATAAAGAACCGCCCGACTCCTAGCGATTACCATTGCTTTCTTAGAGGCTTGTGTCTTACTCTTGGAGGTCCTCTGCTCTCAGCGCGCAAAATAGAGATGTTTTGTTCCCAAAGCTCGTATTTAAAATACGTCTCTACTTAGAATTTATATTAGTTATTACATTACCTATATATATATACTCTTATATATATATATATATATTATATATATAATATAATATATAATATATATATACTATTTATATATATATAATCTCATATAGTATAAATATATATAAGCATGTAGTATATATCTTATCTATGATATGATTTATCATAAGTATATATTAGATATATATTACTAGTAAGCAGTATATATTATCTCTAATTAAGTTATATAATATAATGTATACATATATATAACATATATATACATATATATAATCGATTTTCTTTTCATTTTACCTTAAAAAGCACTTCTAAAATGCATCAGACACTAATATTTCATTAACATTATACCTAAACCACAAAATCATAAATGGCTCGCTTATCATAAAACATCGTATATATATCGTAGATAATATTATATAAATATACGATATTATTATGAAAATAGGAAAAAGTGTATCTAGATAAATTATATATTATATTAGTATAATATAATTATTATAGTGTACTAGGCTGTTAATATATATATACTATATAATATCGAATCTTTCAATAGACTGATCATCAGAGCAATTCGATTGATTTCTAATCTTTAGTCTTTTGCAATCTATAATTCTTTCGTGACCATCTTTCTATTCATATAGTGAACTATTGATAGGAGCATCACATGACGCCATCTCATTTGAAACAATGTTCAATAGTCTGGTTTCTCCTAATTCCTCTATCCCCAACACTTTTTATTCTATTCTTTTATTGAATGATGGTTTAATCATCACTCGTCTTCTATCCACTCTCCTGTCGAAACACTCAATCCCTTATTATTATAATGCTTTCAAATTTTGAGTGACGATGATCTACTGATCATACAGTGAAAGATTAATGCTCGGATAATATCCTTGGGAGCAACTGAGCTCGTCTTTCTCTTATCTCTAGTTGGGGCAAATAAAAAATGATGGATGTTCATTGCCTCAGAATCTATTTCTTCTCTATCAGATCCTTATGTAACATTTATCTCGACTTTTTAAACTTAGCATCTTTGAAAGGACACATCTCTAAATCTTCTTCTGTTCTTTTAAATCGATGATATTTTGTGTCCATTTCCTTTTCTGCCGATTCATTTTTTGTCAGAAAGATTATCTACTGTCTTTCACTATCAAAATACCATAATCGATACAGTGATTTAGAGTAAAGAAACTGCTTTCAGAATATGTGTAATCCTCACGATCAAATACGGACTCACTTTCATCGCAGTCAGAGGTGCGTCTGTACTCCTGTGTATATATGAAATGTGAAAACCATATCTATTAGATCTGGTTCACATATATTGCGATTCACTGAGATACAGGTGGATCGTCTAAGACACTAAGTACTGCATTCTTCTGACTCTCTGTACTTTAACCTACTATCCATAATCTCTTTCTGATCTCCGCGCGTTGTGTGATATATACAAATAGCTCTCATCTCTCTTTCTTGCCCTACTCACTACTATATATCCATCCTCATCTCACCTCTCATGTAATTCACAGCTTCGAACTACCTATCATATATGAACACTGCTTTTTCCAAAAGGAAAAAATTCATCATCTCCTTTTCATAGAAAATACGAGGCAGAGGTTATATTGCGGATCTATGTTTTGTGCGGGCTCTTTAGCTTAATGAAGAACCGGAGGAAAAATTGTGATTCCTTTATTCGCGTATCCATCTTTCGTTCGGAGAGCGCGCCGTACAACACTGGTCGAGCGATCTCGTAATTTCGAAACCTCTATACGTTCAGCTCGCCGAGAGCTATAGCGTTGTATGCTAAGGTACTGCGGTGATTCGTATAGAAAAGGTCTCGTAGTTCAGAATGTTCCCAGAGCAACATAGGGAGGCAGAGTAATCTTGCCCGAATAATCGCTATATGCTAATGTTGATTAATTAATGATTACTATAAATAAAATCGTTATATTGATCTTTCTTATTTTATTATATTATATATAAATTTATATATTATTTAATGTATCTAATTAATATGATTGATTAACTAAGTCATTAATAAGTTTTATCTAATTTATAATAATATAATAATATAGTGATATTAAAACTATGTAATTAAATAGAATTATAATTATATTTTAATTACTATATTATTATATTATTATGATATTATTATTAATTATATTATATTAATTATATTATTATTATTATTATTATTATATTAATTATTATTAAATTAAATTATAATTTAATTAAATTAATTATGTATTATATTATTATTATTATTATTTATAATTAATAATTAAGTATATATATTAGATTTATTCTTCTCTTGTTATACATATTACAACTATTGAATCTTTAAAAAACACTAAAAAACTTTTAATAGCAATTACATATTTTGACTAGCCCAAATTTTTATATATTATGTATTATTATAATTATAATATTTAATCCTATTCTATCGAACTCAATTACCTTTACATACTAGGATAAATGATCAAACAATTGTTTCGAAATTATAGTATATCACGGCTAGCTAAAGAGTCTCAAGAATTGCACGCTACAAATGAGATAATCTTGCTCGTGTTATTAATAAAAAAATTATAAAAATTTCTTTCATAATACATTTGAGATATATTTATAATATATATCATCGTAAGAGTCCGCATAATGTGTGAACTTTAAAATATAATCAGCAAATGTATAATATGTTTTGTGAAAGCTATATCGTGTCTTGTAACAATAATTAAAGATAATAATTATGAATAAAAATAAAAGATAAAAATTTTGTATACATTAAATTATTGAAATTTTAATAAGTAAAACATCATGGTATTAATTTCATTATACCCTCAAAATTTTGTATCAAAATTAATGAGAAAATTATTTCAATAAACAAATAGCTTTAAATGAAATAATCTTGTTCATTTCAAAATTCTTTTGTGTTTGTATAATTTAAAAAGTTTTATAAATAAACTTATGATTAGTTATTTTCCAATGATGTTTATATATAAAGTCTATATTCATCATAAAGGTATTAAATATGTATATAATGTAATACAATATGCTAACCAAACTGATTAATAAACTATTAATTAAGCCCGAAAAAACTGAATTTTTTTCCTATAAAGTAACTGCAATAATAGATATAACAAAATGAACGGCGCTATACTAATGTAAATCGTAAAGTAACATTATAAGTTAACGCTTCATTAAATAGAGTAATTATTAAATGTTAACATGTTTGTTAATCGATGTATCAATATCGCATACCCCTTTCATCTTATCAAAGTAATAACGTAATATATATTAAGTTAAATCAGGTAATACGTATCTAACCCTAAATTCATTGTAAATATCTATATGACCTCAATCATCTGGTCTGTTTTCAATCATCTTATTTTATGCACTCTCACTGTGCAATAGTCATGGCATAACTACTACTCCACTTCATACACTTTATTTTTCTCAATTTCCGTTTCACTTGCATACTTTCCAACTAGTCTGACTTTTCCCGTTAGTATAATAGATCATGAACATTATATACGTACATACATCTAGAGTTCTTTGAGGATCTAAAAGGCTGTTGTGAAGGCTTCCATGTTCATTGACTATTAAGTTAGGAGAACTTTCAAACTGAAGTAACAGTGATGTGATTCTACAACGAGAAAGTTACTGCCAACCCTAAAACCTAAAGGACATCTGGAAGATCACACACGGCTAGCCAATATATTTAAAAGAATATATATCAATATGTGATAAGATTCTTCATCAACCTTTTGTAAACATAAATTATAGTGGCGACTCTGACAGATAAATTGGCTTAAAAACATCCTTTATAAATTATAATTTTGTGAAAACGTTATAAACATATCTCAAAGAGACTGACTTTATAAATCTATCAATACACTATTCCATATAAAATCATATGTCTATTATTTTGGCAATGATTTGAAAAGAATAATATTCCGGCACCTTTAATCATATGAGCTTAAGTAACAAATTATTTTTTTGCTAAGGAAGTGAAGTTATTTCATTTTGAGCAACACCAAGTTGAGTTTTTAAAGCCATAGCTCTATATATTGTTTAGTTTTTTCTCGAGTGCAAACAAAGTTGTACTTATACTGATTAAGATATTTGTGGAATTCTTATAAATATTCATTTATATTTATTATCCTTATTCAAACAGAGTCTAGGGGCGAATGCCCATAATTAACCCTTAAATTGGTTGTGAAGGGTTAAAATGATCAGGCGATTTAAATTCAATCTCATCTCTAACAAAATTATAACAACTAAATTTTTAAACATAATCCAAGCACCTCCAATTTTTAAATTAACTATCTGGATGCACAAAACGTATCCATGTTCTGGATTTAACCGAACACTGTGAGATCTCTCGCAATCAATTTATTTCTTGGGTGGTCTTAATGCACCAAACACGTATCCAATGTACGCTACTTTACTAAATACACATAGAGCCGATTCGTTGAAAGAGAATAAGGCTTGAGCGCGTTCAGCGCGTTTCAACAAAAGCGGAATGAGAGTGGAAGCTCGTACGTAATCCCATTAATTAGACATCTTCTATTACCTCGTGAAATAATAATTCACCCTTCATTTATTATTCTAACGGGGTACGTCTGTCCTAGATGTCGAAACCATATAACAAGCTACCTCTCATACACATTAAATACATAGATAATTTATTATTCTTTATTCTTTATAAATATAGTATTTTAAACAATTTTTGACATTCCAATCATTCTTAAATTACAAAATTACCTCTACTGACACATATTTAATGCATTCTCTGCTCCTATACTTACTCCTTACTCGGGCTGAAACAGGCTAACAACACGTGCATTCACACTCTAAAACCAATTAGAAATTATCTTTCTCCTCCATCATTCATTACTTTCGCGAGACATCTCTGAGTCTATAACTTCTAGTGTTCTCTAACGTTTAACTATTAGAATAACAACTTCTAAGCTAAAATATTTTTTGTGGATCCTTCTCATTTGCTTTGTGCATATCATATTGGATAATATATGCCTCTCTACTCTTGATTCTCCTATTTATCTCTCTAACTTTTCTCATTGACATGCTTAACCTTTTCCTAGTATTCGAGGCTAACTATTGCAGAGGTGAGGCAGTCCTGGCATCGAATTTAAGGTTTTTGAGTATACTTCCACGTTCGGTTTTGTTAGATAAATTCAATCTAAAAAGACTATCAATTTTATGTCGGCATAACAGTAATAACCATAAATTATTGTTTACAATTATTATTGCACGTTTCTATCTACTCTATTTAATTTATATTCAAGCGGTCTCTTCTCATGTCACAGACGTACAAGGTAACGCACTCTACATTTTTCAACATTATGATGGTGCGTCATGTGCTCAAGCACTCTTTGGTGCGAGCTGGCATATGTCTTTCTGTCATCCAATCGTGAGTCGTGAGTTGTCAAGTTAGGAGGAGTAAAAGGGTCATTATACATGGGCACTACCTCCTACTCATACTATACCTAACTTTGAGTTCGATATGAATGATAATCCTCAGCCTTTAGATGAGAGAAGATGAAAATTACTTATCATCTTGTTGTATATAAAAACTTAAGATAATTTATGGTCACCTCCTTCAATAAGTGTACTGTGGATAAAAAGGAGAGTATTGGCCACCTCTTTCAGAATAGGGATCTCCTTATAGCGCCTGGCCTTTGGATCAATTATAATAAACCTATACTAACTATATATATACCCTGACTAACTTACATATATACAATATACTACTTCACTACTCATTTAAAATAGTGCCTCTATGATAAAGTCATTATGTAGTGCATACCTGACATCCGGTTGTAAGGTGATAGTGCATCGGGACACGTGAACTTACCCTATAATCCTTTCAAACTGAGAGTCATTGTACTGATTATTACTCAATTCAAACCCTCAACTATATGAGAAACAGCAGCCAGCGTCAGCTTGGCCAAGCCAACAGTAAAAAAAGACCCCACATCATATATTAATTTCAAGTAACGACTCTAACTCCTATATTCTATTACAGTAAATTGTTTTCTAGAGTATAAACTGAGTGGTACTGGATCAGTAGCTAGAGAACAAACGAACGCTGCCAATGTGCGAAAAAGATCCGTTCCAAATCCTATATTAATGGTCTCGCTAAAGGAATACAACTGTGAGTACATGGACCAGTTGGGTGCCGTCTCTTCTTATCATTAACATGAACAGATTATATCACAAAAGTATGCTCCGCTATTTGATGAATCTCGTTCCAGGAAAACTGTTTTACTTCCTATCAAAACCTGCTACCTATAGGGAATTACGATAATAATACACTCGTGTGAACATATAATACAAATACAAAAAACAAACGATGCACTCAGTATGCACATAGTTCACTGAAAATTTATTAAACAGACGTTTTATATGTGTGGATAATTTCAAAAGCTCTAGCAGACGATCTAGTTGGTATGGCAAAGAGTTCGCTACCCAGTAGATCGTGAGCGCGAGTCTAAGAGTGAGCTACTATCGTCAGTGAGAGAGGCTAACATGAGATGCGATTTCAATCTCTAGTAGCAAGTGTTCGAGTGAAAAAGGTTATGATAATTAGTTATCTTACATTCTCTTTGTGGTTCAACTTAACTAATAGATTGAATATATATAGCGAGTGTGAGCGACTCATGATGCTAACAGTGGAAAGTGAGATTTAGAACCCTGCACAGGAATTGGGATTCATGGAGGAGAAGTAGCGATGACTTGATACGCTGCTAGTGTGTGAAATATGTCATCATTTATAAACTCATAATTAATTATATATCGTATCATTATAACATTATATATAAAAAATATTAAATTTAAATCTGTTCTTACTTATCTTCTAATAAAATAAGGTTTAAATAATGTAAAGGTCCAATGCTATTCGTTATCGTGAGGCGTCAAGAAGTTTTACATTTTGTAATTTTAATAACGTATTAATCTAGCCAGTCTAGGTAATAGCACCGATAAATAGCTATCAGCATAGTTAATTAGTCCTCTAGCGCACTTAGTAAGGTTTCTAAAAAGATCAGTCGATAGCCCGACGACGCACTAGTTAGGGTGGCAATAGCCGTGAATTATTAAGTATATCCGTGATAGACTGAATACCTATCGATAATAATTAATATAGCTATAAGTGAGTACGCTCACAGTCATCTGCTTAATTTGTGAGTAGGTATAATATACTGTATGTGCTTTAGTGCTTTTTATATTATAATATATAAGATTCTTGAAGTAAATGGCTCTACTATAATATCTGTAAAATAATACCTTATATTATTTTGTTCTATCTCTTGAGGTATTGACATTTGTTTATTCTATTCTATTATATATATAGCGTCTATTATACTTTTCGTGGCCTTCCACCTTCTTTAAAAATAAATACTAGATGAAAACAGTTAAATATGAAACTTGTTTAATTTTCAAACAATAAACTTTGTTAGTTTAGCTGTATAGCCAATATATATTCAACCGATATTTCACGTATTATTCTTCAAATATCTTCTTAGAATATTAGATAGCTGCTAAGTATATGATGCCTGTGGATTATCTTGAAAAATAGTTAACTGATCAAACTTTAAGATAGAATTTTTTTTTTTAAAGTGATTATTCTGAATAAATGTAGAACATTCACACGAATGCTAAGATAGAAGTGAAAATTTTAAAGAATTGATTTTAATCATAAATTTCTTTTCAATGACCTTATTGGTCATTTGCAAGCCAAATAGTTAAGACATGTTTTTTGCGGTCGCTTTAGCACTCTACGAACATTGTTTATATGGACAGATTTGCGAGACAGCTCTATATATTTTTATTTAATTGACTCAAGCGAGCTTGATCGAGACTGATGCTTGTTGAATCGGCTCACCTGAGCTAATTTTGGTGTGTGTTTCGCGGTCTTATGCTAAATCTTAGTACATTTCTTTGCTCCTATTTTGAGATTATTTTATATATTAGGCGACAGAAGCCTATTATGCAATTTCTCTTGGCCCCCTGATCAAAAGAAAAATATTTCTATATAAGGAGTATTACTAGGCAATTGTGTCAGCTGTTGATTGTTTGGTTCTATTATCAATATTCTCTAGTATCTTTTTGCATTAGCTTATTACTTATTCCATTTTACTTAAAATAATTTGAATGTTTATAGTGTGTAATTTTTTTGGTGTAACAACTCTATATAAAATGATTTGCATATAATTTCAAAATTTCCTCATAAGCAGCAGCAAACTCCTTGAGTTTTGTATTCATCACTCATTATTAGGTTAATGACTTTTTTTCATTTAATTGTTTTAAATATTTTTGTATACATTTTTTATATTTAGGGTTGTTTTGTATTTTTTTTATCATATAGGTATATCTTTTTATAACTTTAAAAGAGACTCATATTCAACATATTTAATAATTAAATATTACAGCAAAGATTATAATCATATGGAACTCTTATATAATTACAAAATATAATTATTAAATTTTAATACTAAAGAGATATATAATATAATATATATATATATATATATATAATATCCTAATTAATAATATATATTATATATATATATATAATTAATATATTAATTATATTAATATATAATATATATAATATATATATATTCTATATATTAATATATATTATATAATATATAATATATATATATATACTATATATATATATTATAATTATATATATATATATATATATTAATATATTATATATTATATTAATATACTATAATATATATATATATATATATATTATGATTAATAATTAATAATATTATACTTAAGTGTAAATGAGAATATATATATTAAAGAATTTTGCATCACATCAGTAGATCCTGCGTGCCTGTATGAGAGGCTTAACATAAGGGACGGTGGTATTGGGGTTTTGGCCTGCCCACTACCACCTTATCCCTTTGCCTAGAATGTTTTAATGCAATGCCTCGGAGAAGGATCGTGATCGACCGTAAGCGGCCTTCTACATTTCAACAAATGGTATGAATCGTATGGGTACATTTGAATGTCAGAGTGAATAAGTTGAGGAGAGAGTGAATATCTGTAATTTAAAGAAATGAGGCAGATTTATGGAATTTTACTTTGATGTGACCTGAGAAACAAAGATGTAAAGTAACGGCGAAATGAGTGGTGTTGTGTAGATAATGTGTATGTTCTTGATTTGATAAAGTGAGATGAAGGGAGAGGAGGAGTTTTTGCAATTCACTCAAATGAGTGACTTGATGGTATATGAGCTAAATGGTTTGATGTTTGTGTGTGCGAGTTCAAGATTTCTATAATTAGGTTTAAATAAATTTGAAGTTTTGAATTAATGTCAAGGTATGTGTGGTATTATGTTAGTACATAATGGTCCCATACTGAGTTGTAGTTTCGTTTTTGTTCCTGGTATTTTTAGTATTTTTAAAGACAAACTGAAGAGATGTTTATTGGAGCAGAACTCTAGGTAAAGACTTCAGATTGTTTTTAGTGTGATACGGGCTCGAAGCTTGAAGGTGTGGAATAGGTTTACAGTATTTGGTATATTCTAAAAATTGGGGTGGCGTCGTTACAGAATATTATAAAATTAACTTATTATGGAGGAGCTCGGCGATACATCACGTGTAAGAACACATCTTATTATATTTTATTTTGTTGAAGTAAAGATTTTTATTATTAATAAACTATTATAATATGGAGGTGTCCATTACATTTTTGTACGGGGATATTAAATTAATTGTGTCACGTAAGAGGACTCACCACTCAATATATAACCTGATTACAATGAGTGGGGAACTAACAAACTTCTGTTTAATTTAAGAGTAATATGATATATTATAATATATTATAAAATATATATTATGATATATTTAATATAATAATTATAAATATATAGATTAATATATTATAAATTATAATATATATAAATTATATATTATATTATTAATATATTAAGTATATTTATTATTATATTATATTATTATATATATATTATATATAATATTATTATATATCTTTCTTACTTTATCTTCACACCTTTACCTCTTTAGCTTACCACATGAATTGTGGGGTAAAGGTTGCAGTATATTCACCAGCATTACGGAAATTAGAAAAAGCAGTTCCAGGTAAAGAACGTGACGAAAATTCGTCGAATAGAAAGCCAAGCCTTTATATAGCCCCCTCTGTACATTTTATGTGAGAGTCATCGTCACACGACGAAAATCCACCCTAGAGCATCATGGTGACTATAGTAAATAGACGAACTGAGAATACCCTCACAATGGTAAAATGTCGAATGTAAAAGGGTTTACATTACTACTCCTGGACCTAACATGAGTATGTGGAGCCACACCATGCCCCCATACAAAACCCCGAGCTCATATTACTTCACTCCTAATCATTGCAACTACTTAATTATACTCGCCTCTGGCATAAAATACTCACACCCATTCTCGTCTTCAGGACATTCGATTCAACCGACTCAATCCATTTTCTATTCGGTCTCCCGCCGTCGGTTTTCCAACACACTCATATAATTTTACTGAATCGATAACAAATACTAGGAGGGATGTAAACGCCTACCTCATGGCACAAATGCAACAACCCTACTCACAACAATCTTCTACATCTCTATTCCTCCACATCATTTAACATATACTCCATTTTCTTATACACTACCTTATACCCACTTACTCTAATAAACGTTCATATCATCTCTATTAATCAAATTCTTCTCCACTCACTAAATCAACCCTAAGATTGTCATTATACTGAACTACATTTGAAATACTTTAGAATCTATACTTCTTTATTCCAGACATATAGTCTACTCACTTACCGATATATACATAAAATACAGGTAACTAAAACATATACCTCATATATATAACCCTAGCTCATCACAAGACTTAGTGATCCTCATTATATTGACATTCTCACACTCAATACTGAGATTTGAATTGCACAGCGTATTATATATACAACCTTCCTAGCCCATTTACTACAACTTATCCTATACTACTACTACTGCATCGTCCGTTTTCCTTTCTCACTAATAATCTACCATAATGATCATCCTAAATAGTCTACAGCGTATAACATCATGACCACACACACTATGGTTATATCTCTGAGCTGCATACAGTATTGTACAATATAATTCCAACTAAGAGCAGTGCCACTACACTCACACTAGCATAAAAAAAACTCGTATTATTCTAGTTTTACTTACATTACTAACGTTATACATTTCTAATTAAGCCTTCTTTTAACACAGCACTCTGCCAAAAATCTCTTCTAATCAATCCTCCATCAGAGACTCCTTCAGATTCGCCACAAACCCGTAGCCAGGAACTCTGTAACAAATCTATTCTGTCACATGAGATGGGGGTAGAGGGCGCGCTTCACCGTCATTTAATTGCAGCTCGTTTCTTCCAACTTTCTATCCAAAACATCGATATTGTTTAATCACTTTCATTACCCACCATATATATGATCAAATTCTTTCAATAAATCCAATCCTCAATTAATAGTACATAAATTGAATAAAACCTGCATATTTTCCTCCTGTGAGAAACTCAGATGTTTCACAACAACCATAAATTTCAACGTACTAATAGTACACTATTTTAATTGCTTACACACGCTTCAACTACGTCATACATACTTTTGATATTCACTTCAGAAAGCCTACTAACTCAAACACCTATATATGATATAATACTATAATCAACAACTATATGCTATAAGGCTTCCTCATATATTAACTCTATCAATACGCCTGTTGTTTATTGACAATAAATCTAAAAACATAAATACAAATTATTCTTCTTACTCTTCACCTCATTTGCTCATCAATTATTGTTTCAACTGTAAAAGTAATTTGATCACATACATATATTATATATATAATATTATATATATATATATATATAAATATATATCCTTAATCATAACTCCTAAACGCCCTTGTTCTTACAAAATCTAATCATACTCGACGCACTCATCTTTCGAACAAAAAAGCAAGCAATATACCTTCCCTATACAACACTCAATAAACTTATTCCCTCTAATTAATAAATTTCTACAATGAGTTTCACCCTACTTTTCTCTCACCCTTAACCTTAATATAAAGGAGGTTATTATATCGCTCTTACTATCCATATTCACTTCTGAGAACTAATTAGGCCCAGGAACATATAAATAACAGCTTTGATTAACAACACAACGTACTCAGTGAGTCGCAGATCAATGGAACAGATAACAAAAGTCGCTTTCGTTAGTGCTTGCTGTAAAACATCGTAAGGCGTTATTACCTCTAAAATCGAAACATGCCGCTCTTCCCAACATATAGGCTCCAATTCATTACTCACTTCAGAAAATAATAAACAAAGCCTACTAGACAACGGTCACTGCAGCATTTCTTTGGCTAACAGACCCACATCGAACATACCCCACAAAATCGCACATTATCGATTCTTGCACCTCTCCCAACACGAAGAATAACACATTCCACTAACGTAAAAAACACTCTTCTATGAAAGGATTATTCTGTGTGAGTAGAAGTGTAGAAATAATTTCGAACAGTGATTGCTATGAATAAAAGGCCTAAGCCCCAATACGCACACTGCAGATCAAGACGAGGGAGGAAGGCAGAGAGGAGGAAGGCGGAAGAGATAACGGTGGGAGGAATAGAGAGTCGCATTTACATCGAGTCTTACTACAAAAAAGAACCATAGCTATTTTTTATTATTCAAGAAGGTGAAAGCTCCGGAGAGGCGAGTTGGCTGCGCTAGAAGTTGCTGAGGGATTTCGCCTTATTCTCATTCTTGAAGCCACTGTCGCGGACTTCTTCCTAGGACGAGCTTGCGCTAATCTTCCTCCGATGAGTATGTGCCTACATTGCATCCTCTTCAACACTGATTCATTATACCTCTTTGCTTTCTCATCTCTACGTCGAAGACATTTTAGTATTCTTTTGTTCCTCCTATTTATGTAATTCCAAAGCCAATCTTTACTTTTTGAATTTCAATACAATCGTTGTGCTTGTGTTTAGTGACATATGCAAAGCGCACGCTTCTTTTGTTAAAAACCCTTTAAGCCGCTTTCGAGTTCAACCGCTCTTCATGTCGAAAGGTGATGTGGCAGTCGCTGTTATAACATGTCCTAAATACTATCCTATCTTTAAGCACATACCACAACGATATATAAGGTTAAAGGAGAAGCAGGAAGCTGTAATCACATCTCTCTATCCGTTGCCCTAACGTGAACAATCATGCTTCCTTCTTTTTTTGTCCCACCCCTAGATGTGTGGTATTCAGTATCAAACATATGTTCACATTCAACCATCACATGAGCCAATTTTAACTAGGGCAAGAGAGCGCCTATCTTACATACTTATCCTTAATTAATCTTGCACCTTAACTTCTCACTCTAATTATACCTACTTCATTCTCCAGTATCACCTTCCTGAAAAGTAACCATACCAAGCCCCACTAACTTAATTTTAATAGAACAACATTAAATGACTGACGACTAATCGCCCTTACCTGAACCCCTAGACTGATCTTTTAGAACATAGACGAGAATCCTAGTCAAGAAATCTCCTGGTCACCACCACTAAGAATCAATCATACTTTTCACTTTCGATACCATCTCTACCCTACACCAAACTCTAGTATACTCTCATGGATAACGATGTAGTGTTTCTCATAAGAAAGTAATACTTTACTTCACCATACCTGTGCTCAAGAAAATAAATGCACGATTGCCATCAGTAACGGGTATTATGAACAATGCTCATTTCTCAAGGCAGCCAACAGAAACGGCCCAAAAACCACTGTTATACCTCCCTTTTGATACCGTATTTTACGCCACACCCAAAAACCCTCCCCATTTACCAGTGTCCCCCAAAACTTATCATCTGAAGCTCCTACTCACACACCCATACCCAAAACATCAATTCAGAATTATCCACAAAAATCGGTACTCTCTTCAACGTTTCACTCAGATGGACCATACGTAACAACCACACATACCTTGACTTTTTCAACTTAAATTTAACCATTAGAATTCTAGGCCTTACACAATCAAAGTCTACCATAGCTTCTTACCACAGGTCACTCATCAACATTGCAACTCCTTCTCTTCCTCCTCATTCTCTCACACCAGCACGTACTACAACATTACATCACGGAGCCACTTATTTCACCTTTTCCTTTATCTTTGTATCGAAGTCGACAGCGACAATTACACTTTCAAACTTGCCCCTTTCTAAATACATCCATGCGAGAACATCTCTCCCGTCTTCTCCTCAAACATATTATTCCTCTGAAAATTCCATGTACCTCATGACGCGATTCCTCGTAATAAAGCCAAACTTAGATCTTTTGACACCGATCAACGTCCTGCGGTGATCTCCGCCGTACCATTTTGGCAAGAAATCGTGTAGTAGCTCAGCCATCACCCAACTACCATCCGCCCCTTAGGTGCGGCTTCTACGACACAGCAGACATACGAAATGTGGGAATTCTTTCTCCCCCGCACACAGGGATATGAGTAGTAGGGATGTCTGTAAGGTGTTATCTAGAAGTGGGGTGTGTACTTTTTAATCATGTGTATATGCTATGTGGATAAATGGTGGTTTAGTAATATGTTGCCTGGAGAATGAGTGTAGTATGGTAATGAACGCAAAAGAGAAAGGCGCACCATTAAAGCAACTGGGAGGTAAATTTCACTCGTTCGGTATGTCGTGTACTCTCCATCATATATATATATATTATATATAATATATATATTATATATATATATATATATATATATATATATATATATATATATATATATTATTTTATATATATATATATATATATATATTAAATATTATATATATATATATATATATATATATATATATATATATAAATTATATATATATTTTGAAGTTCCATTATTTTGCTTTCACAAACTTCTTACAAAAAGTGAACAATCAGGTTTCATAAACAATGGAGCAAGTTGGAGTTATATTTGAGGTGCTTACAGAATGAAAGTTAAAGCAAGCTGAGCCTGAAACCCCAGTTTCCACGTTATAAAAGTCAATAAACTTGGCTTTAATAAGCCTAATTACGCTGGTTAAACGAAAATAATGCAGAGCGTCATATAACAGCGTTAGCGTAAAGAAAAAAATGGCGGTAGAATGAAAATGCTAGAGGCACGTCAGTCGTATCATAATCTTGATTTGCCATGGTGAGAAAATGAGAGTGCGGTCACATATTACGTTTTGCAATTTTATATTTGCGCGGTATTTGGACTTAACCTGACTTCGTCACCACAGGTACTCCCCTGCAGTGCTAAGGCACGATACTTAATCCAAATAGTCGCGCCGGCCATCGAATATGCCTACCTCTGCTCGATAGTCTAGTAGGAGCTTGGGATGTGAGTTGGACACGGATTTTCCTGGATGAGGAGGCGGGTGACGGGCGAGGTCGGACGTATTGCCTGTGTCTAGGAGTAGCCCGAGGTGGAGCTGGAGGTGAAGAATCCTGAGCCGAAGTGGTGGGAGGCAAGGGTGACGGTGACCGTGTGGGTGGAGTCTGAGCTGGTCGTATTGGTGCTGTTGGCAGAGGAGGAGGAGGATCGGGAAAAGGGGGAGGAGGAAGAGATGCAGGAGGAAAGATAGGAACGTTAAAAGAACGAGTTGAAGGGGGAGAAATTGAAACAAAAGGTGAAGCGTCAGGGTCGAGAACAGAAAGGAGGATACCCCCCCCCCCCCCCCCCCCCCCCCCCCCCCCCCCCCCCCCCCCCCCCCCCCCCCCCCCCCCTCGCCTCGAAACGCCGGCTTAAGACGGTCGATTGAAACGACTTCTTGTGCGTGTGGGACGTTGAATCGTAAAGAATTTCTCCTTCCTAAGTATCACTGGAAAAGGTCCATCGTACTTAGGTTGGAGAGCGGTGCGGTGGGAGTCATGTCGAACAAAGACATGAGTGCAAGAAGAAAGGTCGTTAGGGATATAGGAATGCACCTTGTGTGGACGAGAAGGAGTTGATCTCCACGACGAAGCACAGCACATCAAGCGGGTAAGATAAGCAAGCGGGTCTTCTGTGGAAGGGGTAGAGGACTGTGAAAAGAAGTCACCGGGAAGACGAAGAAGGAGAACCTATACACCAAATTTCAGCAGCCGAAAGTGCAAGATCATCTTACTGTGGAGCGATGCCAAGCATTAACAAAGGGTGAGCTTCAGTCAATTTTCGCGGGTTGGGCTGAGCCAGAAGAGAAGCTTTAAGATGACGGTGGAAACGTTCAAAAAATGCCGTTCGCTTTTGGATTAAAAGAAGTTAGTGTGACTCTTCTCGCGAACCAAGACATTCATCAAATCTCTCCATAAGAAGGATTCAAGAGGTCTAACCTTGGTCCGTTGTGACAGAAAGCGGCACACAAAAGCGCGAAATCAATGAGCTAAAAAAGCTTTAGCTATGGATTTCCGCGTTGGCGATCAGAGAGAGGGATAGTCTCGTCAACGTGTGAACGATCTATACAACGTAAGAATGTATTTCTACAGCGGGATGGGAGGCAGAGGTTCAACCGATGTCGATGTGGACACGTTCAAAGCGAGCACAAGGGGGTAAGAAATGACTACCAGTGTGACGGTGGATCTTAGAACGCTGGCAGGGAAGACGAGTGTGACAACCAAGTTGCTACACTCGGCACTTGCAAGATCAGGCACACAATATCGGGCGCAACCATTTGCGTAGCCTCATGCAGGTGGGAAAGCCGAGTGAAGCTTGAGGACAGACAGCCTTCACGGGAACCGATGCAAGGTACGAAAGGACGCCGAGGAAAGAAACCCTGAGAGGCATGCGCAACTGAAGTCTCTCTCTTATCCCCGCGGAGTTGGAGGCCACTCCAGCCTGAGAGAAGAGTCTTGTGGAGGTGCAGGATCCTCAGTAGTCTGCACGGGTTGCATAGGTCGTAGTCGATGTTGGGTTAGGCTGAAAATCGCGTCGTTTGAATGCGAAGAGAGCGCGGTCAGCAGTGAAATCTGTCACGACACTGAATATGTCTGACATCAAGTGGTGAACTGTGAGACATACTCAAGGTGACGCTTTCGATGTGAGTGCGTTCGTTTCTGGAGACCATAGCGAGGGTAAGTGGTTTGTTGATCAGTGAGTATGTGGAACTCACGACCTCCAGGAAGTAAGCGGAAAGTGACGACGGGAGATAATATCGCAAGAACTCCCTCACCGAAAGCACTGTATGCGAGTCTCAGGGGTTGCACTTCGAAGAAAAAGTCGAGAGGAGACAACCCGTACAGGTGCTGCTGAACAACACAATCGACGCAATAATTTGGAGGCTCATACCTGAACTCTGGTCGGAACTGAAGTCCTGGGGGTGGACTAAGAGGTGGCAGAGGCGAGTGCTTCTTTTGAAGCTTCAAAAGCAGCAGTAGCTTCGTCAGACAAGTCCACTTTCGTAGAACTGCCTTTCGGTGCTTGGGGCGGATGAGAGCGGTGAGGGGCCGAAGAACATCAGCGCCCGATTTGAGAAAACGATGGTAGAAGTTAAGCCATGCCGAGGTCTGACGAAGCTGCTTCTGAAGACAGGCCCTTGGGAAGATCGAATAGCTCCAAAAAGCTCTGCAAGTGGACAGATACCATCAGCGGAGACAGTATGCCCTAAAAGTAAGAGAAGGGACACCAAAACACACTTTGCCGGGTTTAGACGCCATGCGACAATTCGTCCAACCTGGCAAAAACGGCATGTAGGATGTTGCTCATTCTCGCAGGAGTAAGAGGAAGCTATGAGAGGTCCATCCAGAATAAGCCAAAAGCGAAAAAGGGAGACCTGCTAAGAACGTCAATCGGATGAAGGTTGGAAAGTTGAAAGCTGCGCCCTGCAACCAAACGACTTCTGGTATACTCAAAGAGGCAAAAGGGTGATTGATGGCCGTCTTCAGTATGTCCTCTACTGCCCTCTTAACCATTCATGCCGCCCTAGGCAAAAAAAAAAATCACCTAAACATATGTAATTATATATATATATATATATATATATATATATATATATATATATATATAATATATATATATATATATATATATATATATATATTATTAATAAATAATATATATATATATATATACTATATATATTATATAATATATATATATTCAGGGCGGCCGTGGTCCAAATTCTTGAGTAGGCAAATCAAATATATTATATACTATATATATTATAATATATTATATATATATATTATATATATATTATTA
>JABUQX010123460.1:0-5000 GCA_015478945.1 Trachelipus rathkii | reverse complement strand
GTCAAGGCGACATAGCTTAAGACTTTGTTTCTGAAACTACTAGTTTTACACTTTTGAATTGTCAATTAGGGTTCCCTAAGGTTGAGACCAATTTTTTGAGGTCATGGGAGGTGGCCAATAGTTTGAGTTTTAAGAAGGGCTAGGAAAAGTTCTTATAACTGCCCCTTTCTCTCATAATTTAGATGAGTTTCTAGTTGACTTGTTCTTCTTCAACTTGGCTCCATATAAGGGTGAACGTACCTATTGTATGACGAGGTTATGTCTGCGTGCTTTCACCCAAAGGGTGCGCCTACAGCCTAACAATCGATGTTCGTAGAGGTTGAAATTTGGAGAAAGGATCCAGCGGATTTCTGGAAAGAATCGGGTACGGAATCAGAGAGTCTGACAACTGGCAGCGATGATGCGCCGGGTGCGTGTGCCTATTAGTAAAACATTCGTTAATAATACAATTTATTACTGTTCACCATACCCTGTCTGTTTCTATCATGTGCATATCGGTCAACTGCATTGCATCTTGCACAAAGATAACCGTCTTTCTAAATGTTCAAGACTGACATTTATATTTTTCAATTCAATTTTCTGCTTTTTAATGCTAGACTAATTATAATTTTTTTTTCCTTAAATGTGAACATGCAATAATAGTTGGTGTGTATTTTTATGGATTTCTATTTTACATTTATATCTTTATGTTTACATTTAATTTTTTAATTTTTTTTTTTTTTTTTTTTTTTTTTTTTGTTTTTTTTTTTCTCTATTTTTTTTCTAACTAGTTTTTCTTTTCCTTAGTTTTTTACTTTGTGTTTTAGATTTTTTTTTTTTTTTTTTTTTTTTTTTTTTTTGTTTTTTTTTTAAATTTATTTTTCAAATTTATTTTTTGTAAGTTTTTTATTTATTTTTAATTTTTTTAATTTTTAACTTTTGTTTTTTTTTTTTTTTTTTTTAATAATATATATTTTTATTTGTTTTATTCATTTTTCTTTTATTTGCTTAAATTTTTGTTTTTATAAAAATTTATTCTTTTATGTTTATACTTAAAAATTTTGCATTTTTACATAACCTTAAGCGTATCAGTAATCAGATAATCAACTACCTCCATACCTCATTATCCATGATAATTGATGTATTGTCTAATTGATCTTTGGATCTATTGATTCAAGTCTATTTTTTTTAATATCAAAAATTTATTTATTTTGTATGTTTTCTTAAACATTTGTTTTTTCTAAAATTATTTCTTTTATGTTTTATAACTTAAAAATTTTTTTGTATAGTTTTTAATTAATCAATCAGCAAAAATTAAATCAGAAATCAAATGCAAAAAATGGAGCATCATTACCCTTGATGAAGTATGGGCCGATTGATCTTTGATCTATTGATCTATTTGATTCAAGTCATACTTTTATAACATAGTTGAAAAAGTTTTTCGTTTATTTTTTGTTTTGTGGATTTAATAAATTATGTTTTTATAAAGTAGGTTATATTTTCTTTTTAATGTTTCTATAAATTAAAAAATTTAACATTTTTACATACCTTAAAGAGTTAAATTCGTAATCAGTAAATCAACTGTCCTCCCCATAACCTCATACCCTTCTGTGATTTATTGATCTATTGAATCTATTGATCTATTGATCTATTGATCAAGTTATATTTCGAAATATTTGGTTACACAAATTTTATTCTTATTTGTTTAATTTTGGGCTTTTAAATAATTTGTTTTTGCTAATTTTATTCTTTTTATGTTTATAACTTAAAAAAAAAATTTACATTTTTACACAACCCCTTAAGCAGTAATCAGTAAATCAGTAAATTTAAACCACCCACCTCATCTCCCTTTCTGTGATCTATTGATTAATTGATCTATATAGTTGATCTCTAGAATAAAATTGATCTGAATTGATCTGTTGAGATTAGTTTCATATTTTGTATAAATAAAAAACCTTTTTAAATTTATATTTGTTTTATAATTTCCGTTATATATTTTGTTTTTTACTAAAAAAATTATAACTTAACATTTTTATCAATTTAAAAAATTTTAAACTTTTTAACATCCGTAAAGCAGTAAAAATTCAGTAAATTAAGAAATCAAACTGTCCTCATACCCTCATACCATTCTGTGATCTATTGATTCATTTGATCTATTGATCATTGATCTATTGATTCCGTACCTCATTTTGAATGAAGAGAGACAAAAATTTTATTTATTTGTTTAAATTTGCTTTAAATTTTTGGGGGTTTTAAACTAAATTTTATTCTTTTTTAAGTTTATAACTTAAAAATTTACATTTTAACAATACTTAAAGAGTAAATCGGTAATCAGTAATCAAACTGTCTCAATACCTCATACCTTCCATGATCTATTGATTTATCTATTGAGTTAAGTCATATTTTGTATAAGACTTACACAAACTTTTTATTTATTTTTGTTTTGTTTTTTAAAGCTTTTCATATTTATTAAAAAATTTTAAGTTATGTTTAGATTAAAAAATTTATTACATTTTTATCATTGACCTTAAAGCAGTAAAGCAGATAAATTCAGTAAAATTCAAACATGCTTCGCACCTTCCTATCCCTTTCATTGCATCTAATTGATTCTATTGATTATTGAATTCAAGTCATATTTTGTAAAAATATTCAAAACTTGTTATTTATCTGGTTTATTTGCTTATCATTTTTGTTTTTACAAACATTTTATTTCTTTTATGTTTATAAATTAAAAAATTTGCAATACTTACATACCTTAAAGCAGTAAAGCAGTATCACAAACCACTCGCCTTCCAGCCACCTTCCTATCCTTCATGATCTATTGATCGATTCTTTGATCTATTGATTCAAGTCATATTTCGTTGATACAACGTCATCTAATTTGATTTCTTTCGTTAATTTTGATTTGTTCTCACCAAGTCTAAATTATTCTTTTAATGTTATAATTAAAAAAATTTGCATGTTTTTTATTACCTTAAAGCAGTAAATAGTAAAATAGTTAATCGAAACTGTCCCTTCTCCATACATAACTCCTACCTCTTCATTGATCTGATTGTTTATTGATCTATTGATCTACTTGATCTATTGATTCAATTTTGTCTAAAACTAACACAAAAATTTTTATTTATTTTGTTTTTATTTTTATACCTATTGTTTTTACTATAAAATTATTCTTTTTTTATGTTTAAACTTAAAAAAATTTGCTTATTTTACACACCCTAAAGCAGTAAATCAGTAAATCAGTAAATAAAACTGCCTTCCAGCCACCTTCCTACCTTCAATGATCTGTTTATCTATTTGATCAACTCGATCTATTCGATTGATTGTTGATTCAGTATCTTGGGACTAATATAACAACAAAAACTTTATGTTTTACCTAAAATTTATTCTTTTAATGTTTAATAATTTAAAATTTGCATTTACATACCTTTAAAGCAGCTAATCGTAAATCAAGGTTAATACAAATACCCTCAGCCACATTCCTACCTTCCGATCTATTGATCTATAATTGATCTATTGATCTGTTGATTTAAGTCATATTAATAATAATAATATACAAAAAATTTTTATTTATTATGTTTGTTTTTATTTCAACATTATGTTTTACAATTTAATTCTTTTTTTAAAATGTTTCTAATTTTCTTAAAAACAAAAATTTTTCTGCATTTTTTCAACAGGCCTTAAAGGCAGTATAGTATATCAGTTAAATCAAAAACCTTTCCCAGCCAATTCCTACCATCTTTGATTATTGATCTATTGATCTATGATCTATTGAATCTATTAATCTGTCTTATTCAAATTTTAATTTTTAATGTAATGATTACTAAAAATTTTATTTATTATGTTTATTTTTTCTTTAAACAATTTGTTTTTTACTAAAAATTTATTTCTTTTTTATGTTTATAATTTTAAAAAACTTGCCTTTGAATTCTTTACGTCATTCACAAAATTAAGTAATTCAACAATACTGTTGCCTCTAACCTTCCTACATTATAACACTTCCATGATCTATTGATCTATGATTCTATTGATTAAGTCATATTTCTCAATTATTGGAAACCTTAGTCCTTTTATCTTTCTCTTTCATTGGAGACAACTTAAAAAATTGCATATCAATGACTTATGGACTAGTTCCACGCAGTTAAAATTCAGTTAATTAAAATACCTTTCAGCAAATTTTCTACCATCTGTGATTATTGATCTATTTGACTCTAATTGATCTAGTTGATCTATTGATACTGCTGATTCAAGTTAATATTCTTGTTATAATATAAAAAAAATTTTATTTCATAATGTTTTGATTCTTTTCTTATCTTGTTTTTGCTAAAAATTTATTCTTTTTATTGGCGTCATAATCTTCATTTGCATTTTATTACATACTTAAAACGTAAATGTAATGATCAGTTAAGTCAAAATACCTTCCAGCCAACTTCCTACCCTCCATGATTATTGAATCTATTGATCCTATTGATTATGGTGATCTATTGTCGGTTTGGATCTCATGTAATATTTTGTATAAACATTACACAAATTTCTATTTTTATGTTTGTTTTCTTTAAAAAATTTTGTTTTACTAAAAAATTTTATTTTTTTATGTTATACTAAAAATTTTTTGCCATTTTTAACATGTTACTTAAAGCGTATAATGTAAATCAGTTAAGTCAATACCTTCCATACTCACACATGTCCTACCACCCCGTGATCTATTGGATTATTGATCTATTGATATCTATTGATCTATTGATTAAGTAATATTTTGTTTTTATAACTACAGAAATTTTATTTATTTTGTTTTGTTTTCTATTAAAATTTTTGTTTTTAACTAAAAATTTTTTATTTCTTTTTATGTTATATTAAAAAATTTGCATTTTTAACATGCCTTCAGGAGTAAATCAGTAGACTCAGTTAGAATGAAAATACTTCAACCACTTCTAACACCTTCCATTGACATGTGATCTGTGATTCTAATTGGATTCAAGTCAATATTTTTTGTTATATACTTACAGAACTTTTTATTTATT
>JABUQX010123459.1:0-24484 GCA_015478945.1 Trachelipus rathkii | reverse complement strand
CGTATGCACCTGTCAGCTGTCTTGCACGAAGCTCCTTCATTGCCGTCGATCATCGTAAACTCCTTTCCCCATCCACCTCCTCTATGGTCATCTCCCTCCTCTCCACTGCTCTCTCAACACCATCCCTCCACCTCACCCTCAGCCTCCCCATTCCTCTCCTCTCCTCTGGCTGCCACTCATAATACCTTTTCGCACACCTATTTGCTTCCATCCTTCTCACATGTCCTCTCATCACCATCCACTACTCCTCACTCCCACACCGCCCTCACGTCATCATTCCTCCTCCTATCCAATTTTTGTTACCCCCAATATCAATCTTAATACTTTCAATTTCGTTATGCCTGTACTTTACTTTTTAGCTTTTCTGATATTTTAGTAGTGCCACTAGCCTTCGTGTCCCATATGTTAATATGGGACCTCATTATGGGTATGTATTATTTTTGTTTTGACTTTTCTCGGTTTATAATACGATCTCGAGCAAAGGAGTACCAAAGTTCGCAAATGTCCCATTAAACTTTCCAATTCTATGGTTCGCAACTTCTGGAACATATCATTTCTTACTCCACTTTACACTCCTAAATATTCACAATTGGTCCGACTGTTTCAGTTCATTTCTCCCTCAAAATTCTATATTCAATCCCCTGCCTCCCTACTCACCAATTCAAAACCTCCACATCTTCCTCTTATTGATTTTCATTCCTTTCTCCAATAGTACCTCATTCCATACCACTATAAACCTCTGCAGAATCTCCCTTGACTCAGAGATCATCCACGCCATATCATCCGTGTATCCAAAGATCTCTCTATCCACCCTTTCCTGTACCACCTTGCCACAATAGTCCATAAACGTTATGAACAAAATTGGGGAAAGTACAGCTTCCCTGTGTATACCTGTTGTTTACTTCCAAAACCAGTACTATCATCCATCTGTGTTTATTTCCTCTGCAACAGCCTGTTCCACATACGTGCTTTTTTTAGTTCTTATCAGTTTAGTAGGCACCCAATACTCCCTTTTTCCTAAGATCCTCCACAAGATCTCCCTCGGCACACGGTCAAACGCCTTTTCTAAATCGATAAATGCCAAATATGCTTTCCGGTTAAATTCATAAGTCATTTCACACATCATCATCGGTGCAAAAATCAAATTAATTGTCGATCTTTCCGGTCTAAAACCATGCTGCCATTCACCCAATTTATTTCGACATGTGTCCCAATCTTCCTCTCCAATACTTTCTCGTACACCTTTGCAACATGTGGCATCAGGGCAATTCCTGTAATTTTTACAGTCGGTTTTATCACCTTTCTTGATAAATATGATCATATGCATTTATTCCAATCTTCGGTGGTTTTCCTTCGTTTCCAGCATAGACTTATCATAATAATATATAATATTATATATAAATCATATATATATATATATATATATTATATATATAGTTATATATATATTATATAATATATATTATATAATATATATATATATATTATATATATATATACTATATATAATAATTAGTACTTATAAATTATAATATGAATTATTATATGATTGTCCTATTATATTATAAGGCTGTATAGGGGTAGAACTATAATTATTTTCGTCTCAGGGGTACGCCATCAAAAAAGTTTGGAGACCGCTGCCCTAGCGGACAGCCCCCAAATGGAGCTTGATGTTATGACACTCTGTCTAATCTCCTGCGCTTCTCGAGAAGGCGATAATAGAAAGAGACTGTCTAATATAAAAGCGTCGCAAACGATTCTAAGCGTTCTGAACCTGTTGGAGGTATGAAAGGAGACCCAGAAGTCCCCATTCTTAAATCAAATTGTTCTTTTTCCAAAAATCACTGCATTGATAAATTACTTGGGCAAAATCTCCAGTATCAGACCTATGTCAATCCAACGAATCCAATATATTGGAACCCAATATCGCAACCCCAACACCTTTTCAATAAGATTTCACCTTTTCGGCGACACCTTTCCCGCATTTCCATGGAAACACACAATCCCTCACACATTCTGAATCTGCTTGCTTGGCAGATACCGATATACCGCTCCCATTAATATTACATGAGCATTTTATTTGCTCTTCTTAATTGATTTCCAACCAAATCCACACAATAATATGGACTTGGTTGAACTCAAATTTTATCTCGTATCATGGTGAAGCCTCTTACCAAGATACTGTTGGTTATGAAAACTCCTTCCAAAAGCGGTCATACACCCAAATCTTTGTTTGTATGACTATTCTTACCACCAGATGTGTTCCCCTTCTTTATCCACGTCTCAGCCTTATACTCTCCATCTGGAGAATCCCACCTCCACACTTACCTCTAGTCACATAGAGACAATTGTTCTCAGAAAGGAACCATTCATTCATTAATATTCTATAGCACACAGCATGGCACTTACCTCAATGGAATTGTTCCACTAGCTGCCACTCTAAATTTTGAAGGAACTTGTTCAACTAATACATATGCTACACCCAAAGTTGGCATATGTCATTGCTTTAGGAACTTTCGACTCTTTCATTACTCGGAATATCTCGCCGCTAAACTCTATAGAAAGAGGGGACAATGATAGGGGAGGTGCAGAATTACTTATTCATTAGGACCTGTTCCCTATTCTCCAGTCCTCTTCAAACAAACTTCATACCTAGTGCAGCCACGGAGTGTACTTATCCACTGACTTATTATCTGTTCGATCTACTTAGCTCTGAGCTAAGAATTTGCTAGGTTGCACTAGCTGATTTTCTTTAAAACAGTTTCTACTCCGGTTGTTACTATTAGAGAGACTCGTCAACCTTTCACCGTCCCTGATGGGGTGACTCTAGTCACTTGTCTAGTCTAACACTCCTTGATAGAATCTTCTACGCTTTTCGCCCTGGGATATGCACTTAACGACAGTGTACTCCCTACATTCGAAACGTTTTAGATGCACCCACACCCTCTTATTGTATTGTGATATTCCTTTTGCCTCCCTTCCTTTGATGGACGTCGCTTTTACCTGGTTCCCGCTTTGGATTATATTATAGCTGGTAATTGATCACCACCCAATACGCTTTAAAATGGAGCGTATGACCAAAGCCCAAGTTGAAACCTATACTCACGGATTGGTCCAGTTATAAATTCGAGTGGAAGTGGGCTCCTTTTTTCAAGCTATAGCTATCTCCACATTTTCATCCCTTCGTATCGGTTAGCGACTGGTTGGTGATGCCTTTCGCTTCATTCCAGCAAGTTGGCTCATCTCGGCAGTGGATGCTTGCATTTCTGCAATCTCTGCAAAGCAGGCAGTTTGGTCAATACCTTGGTGGTCAAAGACGCGTACAGCTTACGATGAGAAGAGGGAAAATCTACAGGCACAATACAAAAGGACCGTTTCCACCCCCAACATGTGTTTTCCTTAAGGCTAGCTGCGGTGAGATCCCGGCGAATTAATCCGTTTAAAAACACGTTTAAAAACTTTTCGAACTTTACATTCTCCAAACTGTTTTTAACTAAACTCAAGAATCCTCTTTCTTTAGGTGTGGAAGTTACACAGACAATATCTCGTCGTTTCCAAACAACTCCCTCACCCCACAGTTACTCCATTATTCGACAAGATATCCGCAACTGCTGTTGTTGCAAGATGCATTGAGTTATAGTTTTGCTAGCCACTCGAGTTATTTTCGCTATCCTGAAGCCTTTCAAAAAGTGAGAACCAACACTGCACTGCCAGATTTCTCAACAGCAAAAGTGGAAGATCATAACCCTTCATAACGGCTCTTTTCTATACTTGCAGAAGTCATCAAAACTGCAGTGGTGACATAGCAAACGCCGGACGTGCGTGCTTTAGGATCCAGACCTATTGATTCCTCGTATTAATGCTCCGCACATTAGCCATCTCGGCGATCAGCATTTTTGCTGGATCTGCGCCTATAAACAGAAATCTGGATAGAAAGCTCTATATCTCTTTATCCTTCCTATTGTGGACCACAGTCTTTGTAATTCCCTATCACATAACCTGGGAATAGATCCCAAAGTTGCGCGGTAAACCAAAAGAACCAATCTCGCTTAACTGTCATTCTGTAAATTAATGGAGAAAATGGTTAACCTTTTTCCCTGTTCTGGAGAGTCGCCAAGCTTTTTCTAATTTCCAGTTTGGTTTTCCGCAAAAATCCTTCGAACGAGAACCCTTTTGTGTTAAAACTAGCACATGACATCCGAGAACGCATATATATAGAGATAGAAGAGATAGAGATATACTTTGGCGTACTTCTTTTTGATCTTTGAAAAAGCTCATATGACACAAGTGGAAAACTTGGCTCCGTATCCTTAAACTCCATTTTCGCATGTTTGGTTCCGTGGGACATCCTATATTTCACTCAAAATGCACTCCTGTCAAATAGATCCATACAGGTTAGGTGCTCTTTCTATTCTGTTCACGTCCACTTTACTATGGTTGAAGGCGTTCCGCAGGGTAGTAGTTCTAAGTGATATAACTGTTTGCCTCTCGGATTTGAATGACTCCTCCAAACGACAGTCAAATTTATCTCCCTAGTTGTTAACTTTGGTGTTATATATAGCCGGCACTAGGTTGTCTTTTCTCGAACGGCAACTCAAACGTAGCTAATTGATTAATGTATTTCACCATGGGGTGACTCAATTTCTTCCAATTTTTCTCCACCAAAACCTCAGCGGTGCTTATTTAAGAAGAACGCGTCTCTCGCGCACATTCTAACCCTTCTTCCAGCTGAACTAAACTATATATGCGTTCGCCATTTACCTGTAACTTCACAGGTCAAATTTTTAGGACTCGATATCGTAGGTGCCTACCATACGCACCGCATTAAAAAAAATAGTCAAGAAGCCGACTTGTCTCACTTCGCGTGCTTGACCTCTTAGGCCATAATCTAATACGCTTCCAAGTTAATGACCGACAAGTCCCTTTTACGTCTTCTATGTTTGCCCTAGTCGATCGAGCTGACTATGGCCTGCTGTGGGTATATGGTCAGGCCTCCCCAATACTCTTACAACCGCGCTTCCTAGAATCCCTACAATAACGGGTGGATCGGTATCTCCACTGAGGCCTATATCCGATCATCCCCTCAAGGTTAAAGCCTTGAAAGTGAGTCCAATCGTGATGCACTCTTCTTCTCGAGGGAATAGATCATGTATGACGGTACCTCGTTTTCAACACAAAATACCGTCTGCCTCTGACACAATTCTGCAGGCAGATACTCGAATCTAATTACTGGCCATTTGCAACACAGTTTCATAACATCTTTAATTTCCTTAAACATCCCTTTGCAGAAAGGTGCTGCTTTCTCTTAAGTCCTAGAGATACTACACCTTAGCCTTCCACGCCCTCACACCTTTTGCTCGGCGCTCTAACATCTCTTTCCAAAATTAGCCACTTGCTGGACTGTTAAAGGCATCGATTTACTGTTCTCATTTACAAAGTTTCACCCGGTGCAATTTACATAGAATGTTTACTGATGCTCCAAAAACAGGGACAGTTGGGTGTAGTCTGCTGTCTTTCCTGGACCGAACCCTACTCCCATTCCCTCCGCCCTTCCATGCTTCAATTTTACGGCAGAATAATGGGCTGCATAATGCATTTTGCCCTATTTCTCAAAATTCTATTCTAAAACTAGTACCATCGTACGTATCTTCGTTCAGATTTCGCTCACCGCCCTTCCTAAGAGCTGAAAGCCCTATTATTCTCAGACTCCTCAGATTAGCGTGACGTACAACAATTTCTTTGCTGCTTTCCACTTTCCCGTAAGAAACAAATATTTTTATGATTGGGACTCACCTCTCGATGTAGGAGTAACTTTCAATGAAATCGACGATAGGGAGGCCAAAATGTCCGCCTGTACTTTTCAAAGCTGTTCCAGGTACCTCCCAAATGCCATTGATTCGGACAAGGCCGCCTCCATCAACTGATTACTATCCTGCTCTCCGACAAAGCTTTCGATTTATGCGCAGAGTCTGGAATGAAATGATCAGCTGGGAGCGAAACTTAGAAATATAAAGCCCGGCATCGGTGAGTGGTCTTGCTCCCATAGACGAAAGCGTTTACACGAGGAGACACTTGCATACCTCCGTATCGGCCCCCACACCAATATCACCTCACAGTCACTAATATGCCAACGGGGACGCTCTTCCATCGTGCACAATTTTGCCGTCGCCATACCCCGCAATCTGTTCGACATATCTTCATTGATTGTCCCCAACTGGACCCTATTCGCCGTCGTCATTTTCCTACCTTGTGGTCCATAGAACCTTCTACAAGATTGTCCCATATCTTATATGAATCTCATCCCACCTTTAGTAGTAACTATTTTCCTGTATCTCCAAGAAGCGAAATATTCTGTCATACATATGATTTATTATGTAATGTTGGGGACTAAATTTACAATGTAAGGAATATAAATTTTATTTTATTTAATCTTATTATTTATTATTTTATTGACTGAATACTCATATGTCGCCATTTTTCAGAATTTTCCTTCAATTCAAATATGTATATGCAGGAACCCACAAATGATGTTGATTTTTTTTTCAACTTCAGTGCGGCCACTTCTCGTGGTGGGTCTGTACGACTTGGATTCAAAGATATATATAATATTCATATATTATATAATAAAAATATTAATATGATATATAATATATATATGATATATATATATATAGTATATATATATATATATATATTATATATATATACATTATATATATTATATATATATATTAGTATTTGGATATATATATATATATATATATATATATATATATATATATATATATATAATATATATATTTATTATATATATATATATATATATATATATATTATATATATATATATATATATATATATATATATTATATATTATATATATATTACAAATATATATATATATATTAATATATATAATATATAACATATATATATATATTAGTATATAGTATATATATACTATATATATATATTATATATATTATATATAAATATAATATATATCATATATATATCTATATATATATATATATATATAGTAATATATATATAATTCTTACCCGTATATTGCAAATTACAAAAATTCCATTGGTTTTCAGAGCATATAAATGTCCTTTTATTATCTGTCCCCTAAATTTATATTATTGTTCTTTTATTTTTTTTATTCTCTGTTTGTATGTAAGAAGTTTTCATTTTAATTTCTGACCCTTCAAGTCATAAAATTGTCGTTTTAATTTCTGTCATCTAATTGTATATAGTCGTCTTAATTTGTGTCTATTTATTGCACATAGGTGTCCTTTAAATATATTTCCTCTTAATACGTATAATCGTCTTTTTTAATATATTATTATTATTATTATTATTATTATTATTATTATTATTATTATTATTATTATTATTATTATTATTATTATTATTATTATTATTTAATTAGTCTCTTTTTAAATTCATTTCAAATCTAAACCATATTATTTATCACTGAGAGTAATATTCACTTCACATTCACAACTTAATGATAATTGATAAGAAACACGTAGAGAATAAATAGTATTAAGCGCGAGATATTCAATGCTCAACTTTATTGCGTCACAATCAATAAATTCACCGTAATTTATTAATTTATAAAAATCACTTATTTGCTTTGTTGATAGGATAAAGAGGTTCCTTACACTTATACATTTTGACTAGCTTCTCATAACCATTCATGCTAAGAAATTTAGGATCATGAGCCAAAAGTGAGCTGTGCCAAACTTTCTGGCACTGTTCCTCGAAAAGAGGTGAGGAAGAGGCATTGCTTCCCTAACGGACCAGAAGGAAAGAATTCGAGTCGCAAAAGAAATAAAAATTCAAAGTTTCTTCTGCAGCAAAATAAACAATGAAATTGTTACGGAATGTAAACTGAAAATTGTTACCATACTTTCTTTTATCTTTGGTCGTTTAGCTAATTCCTTATTTAATATATATATATATATATATATATTATGCTGTTATTGGTTATATATATAAGTTGTTATATTATATAGTATATTGGTTAGTTAGAAGAATATATAGCATATAAAGCAGTTATATATACATATATATATTATTGGCTATTATTATACATATTGCTGCTGGGCTATTATTATTAAGCATATACATTATTTCATATTGTTATTTCATATTACTGTTACAGCTGAAGAGCAGCAGTTATTGGCTAAGGGTTATTACATATGGTTATTATTATATATTATATTATTATACATATATATACATATGTATATTGTTTATTGTTAGTTATATATATATACATATATATATTATATATATTACATATTGTTACATATTATTAAGCAAACATGCTACATATTATACTACATATATTATTAGCTGGCTGGGCTGCTAAGGTTGTTAGCTGGTTATATACATATATACATATATATATATATATATGTTGAGTGGTATACAGGCTATATAAATATAATATACATATATATATATATATATATTAAGATATATATTATATATATATATATATATATATATATATATATATATATATATATATATATATATGTATTATTGGGTTATTATGTATTGTTATGCTAGTTAAGGTTATTACAAGGTTATTATTGTCATTTAGCTATATAGCGCCAGTAATATATTAGCGTTATTGCTGCTGTTGATATGAAGAAGATACTAAGTTGGTTATTGCTATTATTATTGCTATTGTTAAGGCTATATATGTTATACATACATACATACATATACCAAAATCACCAGCTAGCAGTTATGTTGTTATTACATATATATATATATACATATATATATATATATATATTGGTTAAGTATTAGTATCTTTATATATATATAAATAGTATATATATATATATATATATATATATATATATACATATAAAGTGCTATTGCTAAGGGTTGTTGTTGAAGGGGTGCTAGCATACATATACATAAGTGCTGCTAAGGCTGGCTATTGCTATCCCAGCATGTTTAACTATAACTTTGGATCTCGAACTGAACTGAACTGTGTGTGTAGAAATGCCTTAAATCTGAATCCGAACTGAATCCACCCCCGATTCAAACTGAACTGAATCCGTGTGTGTGGAAATTCTCGAATCCGGAATCCGAATCCGAAACTACATGTAAAAACCTTAACTGAATCAACTAGACCTCCGGATTCGAATCCGGAATCCGAATCCGTGTGTGGAAATGTTCGACGAATCCGAATCTGAATCCATGTAAAAACTTGAATCCAACTGAATCCGAACCCATTCGAATCCTTCCAATGATTTTTTACAACATTAAATACAACCAACCAAAAATTTGACATATTTCTTTCCAAATATTTATGGATATATAAAGAGATAAAGAAATTGTTTTTCATTTTAATTTTTTTAATGCCTGATATGCATTATTTTATTTACAATAAAAGATTATTGAGTTATTGAATATGTATATATATTATTATTATATATATATATATATAGTGAGTATATATATGGTTGTTGGCAGCAGTTAGCATATATTATTGCTATATATATATATATACATATATATATATATATATATATTTATACCGTATATATATATATATATATATGTTAAGTTGTTGTTGAAATAAAGATATAGCAGTTGCTATGCTGGTTAGTTGGTTGGTTAAGTTATAAGGTTATATGGTTACATATATACAAGAGCATAGTAGATAAAGATATATATATGTTATATATATATATATATATATATATATGCAAGAAAGATGTTATATATATATATATATATATATATATAAGAGTATATATGAGATATGATAAAGTATATATTATAATAATATTGTTATTGTATGGGTCATGTTATATATATATGGTGATTCAAAACCTCTGTGAAAAATTTTTGGTAATTGATAAGAAATGCAAAATAAAGGTAAAAGTTCCCTAAGGGTATGACGTAATGTGCTTAGTTTTCCTTCTGGTTGTCTGTATGTGTTTTACTAAATATTTTGTATCTACGAAACCAATTAGGTTACAAACCCTATATTTGATGAGTACTGTTGTGTGTAGTGTTAATGACGACCAAAAGAAGTATCAATTTACTGGAGTAATTAAAACTATGTCCTGTTAAAAGCAGGCTTGAAAGTATTTATTCCGTTTAAAAACGGATGACTACTTTAAACAAAGTAAGGAAACCATAAAAACATGTATTGTTGTACGCAGAATCAATTGGTATATAACTTTTAATAAATTATGACTATTAATAAGGGAGAATGTAAATTTTATAATTGGAAACATCCCATTTAAATAATAACAACCTTCGTATTTACAGCTATTCCTTCCATTAAACATTTCAGTACATTGTTGACCAAAACAATAAACTACTGTATACACAAATGATTAAGTTCTGTCGAAGCTTGGCCATTAAATACAAATGCAATCTCATTGACTGTGTATAGTAAGTCTCTCTCGTCAGTGTTTCTTCTGCTTTTTAGGAACGTACTACTACGTGAATTCATACTCTGAACTAGCTGATATGCATCTAATGTATGGATGGCACCGCCAATGGTTCTCGTAAAAGACGTCAAAGAGAGAAATATCCCGCAACTCGAATTGTCCGCGCATGTTTTGCCTACCTTTCATTCATCAACGCCTGCCTGAAACAGGGTATTTGCCGTCCAAAGAGCACACTAATGCAGGCAGACCCCGATCTACTAGGGACTGTTGATTTAGAAGAATTAGTTCTAATGAAATTTCTGATATCCTGAAAGAGCACGTGCGAGAATTGCCTACCATAGTTAATTCTGAACCGACGCGGTACTTGAGGTTACTACGCTAAATGCTGGTACTAGTACCATCAAGTTCACTCAGGTGGCTACCTGGGCTTCTGCCACGTGACTAGCGCCCTCGTGTTGTTAGTTGTCACTGTTTTTGAACAAATGTATTGTCCCAAACTTTTTAACGAAGGCGGTTTTATTTACCGACGAAGCTCACTTTACAAGAACAGCTATCGTTAACGTTCATAACGAACACATTTGGGCTGACGAGAATCCTCATGCCATTAAACAGAATCGTTCTCAACATCAGCTTTCAGTAAACATTTGAGCAGGAATTTTACATGATCATGTACTGATGTTCGAGTTTCCTCCCAGGCTTAATGGTATAATCTACTTAAACTTTTTGAAACATGAGCCGTAACTTGTTTGATGATGTACCTCTTCAGCTGCGCCAAAACATGTGGTTTATTCATGATGGGACTCCTGCTCACTTTAGCGCTGCAGTTCGTAAACACCTGAATGAAACCTTTCCCATCAATGGATAGGTCGAGGTGGCCCAGTTACGTGGCCAGAGAGGTCACCAGACCTAAATTATTATTACCTTTGGGGACATTAAAGACCTTAGTATACTTTTCTCCAATCGCACACCGTTGAAGACTTACGACAAGGATCACTATGAATCCGAACTGAAACGATCAAACACTCTTCCGAATATTTGGAACTGGTCCTGATAATCGATGAGAAAACGCCTGGACGCTTGCATTGGGGAACAATGGAGGTCATTTTTAACATCATCTTTATCTATGGTACTGCTTGTAAAAGCTTTAGAAAGAAACAGTATGTTTATGTTGTAAAAAATTAAACCTATCATACAATAATAATATGTCTATTTACACCTATTCCGAAGAGTTATTCGTTCCTCAAATACTTTTAACGTCCACCATTTTTAAATTTTATAGAGTTTGTGACGCACTCTCTTCGTAGATACAAGATATTTAGTAAAAACACATACAGACAGACAGCCGGACGGAAAACTAAGCACATTACGTCATACCTTTAACCTTTATTTTTGCATTTCTTATCTGTTAATAAAAATTCTTTACCATAATTTTGAATCACCCTGTATATATATATATATATGAGTGTTATATATATATATATATATACATAAGCAGTTAGCAGCGAAGTACAGAGCAGCGGGCAGCGAAAGAGCAGAGCAGCGCTGCTGCTGGCGCGGCTCGATGCTGGCTGCAGCTATAGCAGCATATATATATATACATATATATATATATATATATATAGGCACTTGTCCTTTAAAAAGGAAGTTACATAAAAGACATGATATCGAAAAATCTTTCGAACGCTATACCGTGCAAAATCTCCTGCAGTGTCAATAAATGCGTGTGTGTTAGCTAAAAACCCAATAGAAAGAGCGAGAGTTTGCTTTTTTTCATCATGTTAATTTTTATGTTAATTTTTTATTTTTAAAAAAATTTAAGGCTCGAGCTGATGAGGGCAGAGTGTGTAACTAAAGCCCCCTGTCGTCCCCTGCCGGGAGTGCCGAGAGACCCCTGACTCTTTCCATCTTAGCGATTTAATCTTGGGTACCCCTTTAGTTGAAAATAAATAAAATAAATGTAATCAAGCCAACCACGCACTTTTGCCTTAAATAATCGAAAAATCGATTGTACATCGTTCGTCTGATATATAATGCTTTTCAATCTTTATTTTTAAAGGTCATCAAAATGTTCTATATATATATAAAGATATATATATATGGTTATATATATATATATATATATATATATATAAAGTTGTTATATATGTATGTGATATATAGAGATATATATATATATATATATATATATATATATATATATATATATATATATATATATATTATTAAATCAAACTTTATTTTAGGCAATGTCCTTCACATGAAAATATGTTTCTTGTATATTTTTGCTTGAAAAGAACAGATCTGTGCTTTATTTTTTGTCTACCACGTATCAAATTTTGGTGGAATTGGCGAATTTGGCAAATACACACATCATTTCCCATTTTCTTGTTAGCAGATGTTTCCTCCCACGCGCTTTTGTATGTTGTTAAGTATGGTTTGGATATTAGTAGAGTATATTTGTAATTATATATATATATATATATATATATATATATATATATATATATATATATATATATATATATATATATATATATATATATATATTATATATATATAAAGAAAAGATATAGTTTTAAAAGATATATATATTTATATATATATATATATATATATATATATATATATATATATATATATATATATATATTCTTATTTTCAGGTTTATATTTGAAATTATAATTTTGCTATAATTATAATAATAGGAAACAATTAATATAACAAAAAGTATTATATGCGTCTAGATTCGCTATAACACATCAGTGTAAAAATGGCCTTAAATCGGCTTTTTAAGTTGTGTGTATAACCTTGCATTTAAAACGCAAACAATGTAGCTGTCAATAGCTAGAAAGCGTCATGAATTGTACTTTGATTTAAAGTTGGGGACCAGGATAAGTCCTGGGCTCCATATATACTGAAATTCACGTTCCAGGAATCTGAGAAAACTGGTTAAAAGGAAAACGTAGCCGTGTATGAAATTTGCTGTACCTATGATTTGGCGTGAACCGACAAATCACGTAACGGATTGTTACTTCTGTTTGAGAAATGTGCAGGGGTTCTCTTCAAAATCCAAAGATTGTGTCCGGTATCACATCCTACACACCGCAATGTGTCCAGTTCCTCATTCAGATGATCTTCCTGTCGATGAATTTACTGTTAACTCAGAGGATGACCCCTCCGATCATGACACAAGGTATCAAGATCCTGACTTTGAACCATCAACATCTATGACATATTCACATCATGAAATCACACAGGAGGAGCTTAACGATATTGAACGAGATCTAAAGCTCTCACAAACAGACTTAGAATTGCTGGCTTCTAGGATTCAGGGCTGGAATCTATTAGAGAAAGTTGTAAACATTAGTTCATTTAGAGGCATACAGAGACAGTTTTGCAACTATTTTGTGCAAAAGATGGAATTGAAAAATTGCTGAGATGTTAATGGCTATTGGGACAGGCATTGGAACATGAGCATAAATCAGCAGAGTTGCACCTGTTTATTGATTCCTCTAAACGTAGTCTCAAGGCAGTGCTGCTCCATATAAGTAATGTTTTTTCGTCTGTTAATGTAGCATATTCTACAAATACAAAGGAAAGGTACGAAGTTATGAGTTCTATACTTAACCTAGTTGAGTACAGAACATTTAAATGGCACATTTTTGGGGACCTGAAGATCATTGGACTATTAACAGGCATGGAACAGGGATACACAAAATTCTGCTGCTTTCTCTGCAAATGGTACAGCCGCGGCAGAAAAAATCACTACGTTTGGAAAAAGTGGCCTCAAAGACATGATTTCAATCCTGGGACCAAAAACATAACATGTAAACCACTTGTGAATCCGCAGTTTGTCTTTCTTCCACCTTTGCACATTAAACTTGATTTGATGAAAATATTTGTAAAAGTTCTTTACAAAGAAGTTGTGGCATTCTTACATCTTAGAAACAAATTCACAAATTTAAGTGAGGCAAAGATAAATGAAGGGGTTTTTATTAGCCCCCAAATTAAAGCAGCCTTCCGAGATGGAGAGTTCGAAAGGAAGCTGTCAGTGGACAAAAAGCGGTCTGAAGGCATTCAAATCAGTGTGCTCAGGTTTCCCTTGAAATGAGAAAGCTGAAAACTATGAATATCTTCTACGTCACATGGTGGATTGCTTTCGTGATATAGGTTGCAATATGTCTTTAAAGCTACACTTTATGGACTCACATCTGTCTCTCCCCCCAACCTTGGCGCAATTAGTGATGAGCATGGTAAAAGGTTTCACCAGGACATCTCTATGTTTGAAAAGCGTTTCAGTTGGCGATGGAATGAAAGTATGCTTGCTGAATATTGCTGGTCTCTTATCAGAGACACACCAACAGATTTTTTCATACAAGAGGAAAGTTCAATCAAAAAAAAAATATTAAATGTGTGCTTGCTATAATAATCAAGACACTGTTACAATTCTATGTAACCATGTATAAATAGAAAGAGTGTGTCTACAAAGAAAAAACGGCAAGCTGTTTGAGCTTTTTGATTTTCTTTCATAAATGTAACAAGCACCTTTGTTTATACAGAATCACATATTTTCAGGTAAAGCGAAAAAAAAAATTCAAATTTGTTGTGAAGTGTAATTTCTATTAAGCTTTTAACTGCTATAAAATTGAATTTTAATTTTAAGCTTGCCTTTTTATAAATTCTTTAAAAAGTTATTTAAACTTCAAATATTGAAACTTATTAACTATTTCATAATTAATAACATCCTATTAAAAATTAAAATTAATTTTTAACATATTCTTCTTTATAAATTATTAGTTTTTCCACTGTTTCAGAGTAACTACTCTATTTCTAATATGGCGTTACTGATTAGCCAATAATAATAGAAATATGCATCTTGATTGGTTCCTTTTACAGCACTCCTGTGATTGGCTCCTAAATGATGATGCAATTTTATTCTAAGTTTGCGTTTATTTTTTTTTTTTATTTTGATGATTTTGACATCCTGTAGAAAACAAAAATAGACTCGGATTTTGAATCCGGATTCGGAATCGAGCAACAAACTGAATCCGTATGTGTAAATGTTCGAACTGAACTGAACTGAACCAGCAAGCATCTTGACTGAATCCGAACTGGAACTGATTCGGATTCGCCCATCACTGATATATATATATAGTATATATATATATATATATTGTTATATATATATATATATATATATATGTATATATATATATATATATGCCATAGTAAGGGTCCATCTGGTGAAAGAAAGATATATATATGAGCATATATATATATATATATATATATATATATATAGATATATATATATATATATATATATATATATATATATATACATATGTAAACATATTATTATATAATATATATATAGAGTATATATATATATATATATATATATATATTATAGATACATATATATTACATATATATATATATATATATATATATTATATAGCAGTGATATATATATAATATATAGATATATTATATTATTATTAGATATATATATATATATATATATATATTATATATATATATATATATTATTATGTTATATATTATATTATATATATATGTATATTATTATTGTTATTATATTGTTATTAGAGCAAAGAGCATATATATATATATGCATATTTCTATATATATATATATATATATATTATATGATATATATATATATATATATATATATATATATATATATATATATATATATATATATATATATATATATATATATATATATATTATATAGTAGGAGGGTTTTGTAGAAAAAAATATAAGGAACAAATATGTTAAAGGTTGTGCCGATAGCTATTACATTTTATGTTATTTAAACACATTCATCCAGCAGCCTTATAAACCTCGTTCAGATGTAAATATTCATAAATAATTGCATCTGAACGAGGTTCCAGCAATTAGGAACGAAAGCTCACGAATGTTTTTAAATAGCTTATAAATGTAGCAATTTTTATTAACTTTTAACCTTTATCATCTATTTGAATAATTCATATTTTTTTCTACAAGGCCCTCCTACTTATAAATATTTGTACCAGCGATCATTGCTTAAAATAGTTATAACGCTGGTAGCAGCAGCAGCAGCAGCAGCAGCAGCATATATATATACATATATATATTACTATATTATTATTATATATATATATATATATATATATATTATATATATATATATTATATATGTTAAGTTATATATAGTTATGAGTTGAGAAAGAGTTAGTTACATATTAATATTGCTATATATACATTGCTATATAGTTAATATTATTGTTGCTGGTTAGTTGGCTGATACAAAGAAGAGTTGGGCTAGTTATGCAGTTAGAGCATACTACATATGCAGAGTTGTTGGTTATTAGTTGGCTGCTGTTACTGGCTGGCTGGCTGGCTGCTGCTGATACATGCCATATTATGCTAGCTATTGCTTAAACTTCATTATATATATATACTATATTATTTATACAAAACACCATATCCAGCGTAACTGCATGGTGGTGTTGGTGGCTGATCAGTTTTCAAACTTATCATCATTCACGAAAAGAAACAAATGATAAAAGGGGGTTTTCAGCCCCTTGCTATCAGACGAAGAGAATTGTGAATTTTCTTCCTATGACTCGACGACTCCGCGAAACGCAGCTTCACATTTCCTAATATTTAAATTTTCAAATTTCTTTTTTAATTTTGCATTTCATTCCAAATAATTAATTAAAAGAACTATCGAAAAACTTGTTGCTCCTCCATTTTGAATATTATATGAAAATAATTTAAAAATAAATACTTAATATTTTGAAATTTTTTGAATCGTTAACAAATTTTTCTTCATTAATATGAAACTTCAAACCTTAAAGTACTCTTTTCTTTAAAAACAATTCCCAAAATATTTATTTAACAATTTCCTTCTCAAATTTACTTTCCTCTGCCCAATGTATAACCTTTTCAGATTTTCAACATTCTTCTGCAGTCTTCCTGCTGCAGCCTCTTTTTCTTACCTCCCTTCTGGTTTCCACCGCGTCCACACTTGATAACAGTCGAATCATATATATATATATACTATATATATATATATATATATATATATATATATATATATATATATATTGGTTGTTGTTATTTTGTATAGTATATATATATATATATATATGCTAGTTATATATATATATATATATATATATATATATATACTAAGGGGTGTGGGAAAGATATATATTATTAAGCATATAAAAATATATATATATATATATATATATATATATATATATATATATATATATATATATATATATATATATATATATATATATATATATATATATATATATATGAGTCAGTGTACAGGACCCACCACGGCTCTCAAAGAAGCGGCCATGATGGACTGAAAAATCAGCACCATGGGAGGGTCCTATCATATATATATTTCAAATGCCAAAGGAATGGTGAAATGAAAATTCAGTCAGTCAAAATAAATAAAAACTAAATAAAATTTATCCTTGCATTACTAATAGTCCTAATATTACATAACAAAATCAAATGTTATAAAGAATATTCACTTCTCGAAGATACAAGAAAATAGAGTTACTGCTAAAGCGGGAAGAATAAGATATCTGAATCTTATCTGAATAAGATATGGGATAATCTTTTAGAAGGTGTTATGGACCGTAAAGTAGGAAAATGACGACGGCGAATAGGGTCCAGATGGGAACAATCAATGAAGATATGGTGAATAGATTGCTGGGTGTGGCGACGGCAAAATTTGCAAATGGGAGGAGGGTCCCGTGACATACAGTGACTGTGAGTGATTTTGGTGTGGCCAATACGAAGGCGTGCAAGTATTACCTCTTGTAAGCGCTTTCGTCTGTGGGAGGAAGACCACTCACCAATGCTCGGCTTTATGTTTCTTGTTTCCCTCTTCGCCGATCACTCGTCCAGTACTCTTGTCAACAGGATCGAAAGCCTTGTCGGAGAGCAGGATGGTAATCGGTTGATGGGTAGCCCTGTCGAATGGCATCCGGGAGGTATCTGGAACAACTCCGAGAAGAGGAGGCGGTCATTTTGGCCTCTCTGACAACGATTTCGTTCCCAGTTACTCCTACATGAGAGGGGGTCCAACATAAAATAATTTGTTTTTTATGGGAGTGGAGCAGCAGAAGAAATTGTTGTAGAGCTGATACCACTCTGGTGAAGAATCTGGCTGTGCTGGTTCTAACCCAATATCACTTGAGTTAACTGGTCAACATTAAATTCTATGGTAAATGGCAATCATTATAGCTATTATTAACTTTGCTGTAAAAATTGAAGCATAAGGGAGAGAGGGTATGGGAGAGGTTGCGGTCAGGAAAGACAGCAGATACACCCACACTGTCCCCTGTTTTAGGAGCCGTCAGTAAACACTGAGTAAATTTGGCTGTGAATCATGGAATGAGACAGAATGATGCTTTTAACAAGGCAGCAGGGTGGCTAGATTTGGAGAGAGGGGTCAGAGCCAAGCAAATAGTGGGAGCGGGGAATAGCCAAGGTGTACTCTTCGTCGTAAGAGAACAGCACCTTTTGCAAAGGGGATGTTAGTAGGAAATTAAGAATGTTATAAACTGTGTTTGCAAATTGCCAGTAATTAGGATTCTGAGGTATCTCCTGCAGAATCGGTGTCAGAGCAGACGGTTTTAGGGTTTGAAAACGAAGATAACTTGTACACATGATGTATTCTCTTCGAAGAGAGAGTGGCATCACGTTGGATTCAACTTCAAGGCCCACCTGGGGGGATGATCGGAAGGCTTCAGTGGAGATAAGGATCGCTTCGTTTTGGATGGGATCTAATAGGTGTAGTAGTGTTGTGGAAGCCTGACCACATACTGCACAGCCATAATCCAGTTTCGATCGGATTAGGGCTATGTAAAGATGTAAAAGTAACTTGCGATCAGCACCCCAAGATTTTGAGGCGAGATGACGTAACAGGTCAAGGGCGTGATGACAAGTTGTTTTCAGGTGTTTAATATGCGGTGCATATGTTATGTGGTCATCTAGGATGAGTTCTAGAAATTTGACCTGTGAAAATAGAGGTATGGGCGAACCATATAAGGTTAGGTTCGCTGGAAGAAGGTGGCAAGTTCTTCGATTCCCTTTTTTCTTAAAAAAGCACTGCTGAGATTTTGGTGGGAGAAAAATTGGAAGCCATGGGAGTTACCCCATTGTGAAATATCATCAATAGCTAGTTGAAGTTGCCGTTCGAGAAAAGGCAGTCAGGCACCGGCTGTATATAACGCTAGGTCATCAACATAGAGAGAAAAATTGAGCGTCACTGGGATAGAAGTAACGATGTCATTAAATCCGAGAGTAAATAGTGATACACTTAGAACACTACCCTGTAGAATGCCTTCATCCAGAGTAATGTGGCGTGACAGAATAGGCGAGCACCGGAACCTGGATGGTCTGTTTGGGATGTGCGCTCACCGTGCAGAGAGTTGTCCACGGAAACCGAGCGAATGGAGTTTAAGGAGAATCCCAGTTCTCCACGCTCTCCAGTTCTTTTTCAAGGTCAAAGAAGACACCAAGAACCATCACACAAGTTGAGAAGGCTTCTCGGATGACATGGTCTAGTTTTAACAAAGGGTCCGCAGTCGAACCATTTTTGCGAAAGCCAAACTGGAAGTTTGAAAAAGTTTGGCGACTCTCCAGAACAGGGAGAAAGCGATCTGAAACCATTTTCTCCATTAATTTACAGGTATGGCAAGGCAGCGAAATTAGTCTTTGGTTGTCGGCCAACTTGGGATCTTTTCCAGGTTTGGGAATAGGAATTACAAAAGCTGTATTCCAAATAGATGGAAAAGAGGATTCGATCCAGATTCTGTTATATAGATCCAGCAAAAGTGCTGGAGCTGAGGGATGTATATGACAGAGCATGATATACCAAATCATATCTGGACCAAGAACACCGTCTTTGCTATTCGCCAGTGCAGTTTGATACTCTGCAAGTGTAAAAAGACTGTTGTAGGTATGATATTTCCTTTTCGCTGTTGAAAAGTCTGGCAGTGCAGTGTTAGTTCTCAATTGTTGAAAGGCTTCAGGATAGCGGAAAGAACTCGAGTGGCTAGAAAAACTATAACCTAATGCATCTGCAACAGCAGCAGGAGCGGAGATCATGTCAGTTATATCAGGCCCATAACGGAGGACTATGGATAAGGAGTTGTTGGAGTGACGAGATATTTTCTGTGTAACTTTCCACACTAAAGGAAGGGAAGTTGTGGAGTCGACGGTCGAAATGTAAGTTTGAAAAAATTGTTTGCGTGTTTGTCGATTAATTCGCCGAGATCTTGTCGCAGCTGCATTAAAAATGATCATGTTTGGGGTGGAACGGGCCTGTAGAGTTTCTTCTTCTCTCGGTTGGCTTATGCGCACTCTTGGGACCACCAAGGGATTGCCGACCGCCGCCTGAAGAAAATTACGGAATGCAAGCTTCCACTGCCGAGATGACGACTTGCTGGAAGAAGCGAAAGGCATCATCAACAGTCGGAAACCGGTTATTGAAGGGAGAAAGTGGGATAGCTGTGGCCTGATAAAAAGGAGCCAACTCCTCTCGATCATAACGCCAGCTGAAGCTAGGTTTTTTGCATTGGGCTTGGTACAAGCTCATTTAAAGCTATTGGGTAATGATCACTGGCAAATAAATAATCAAAGCGCGGCCAGGTAATGCGATCCATAAGGGAATGGGAGCAAAAGGAAATATCAATACAAGAAGAAGTGTGTGTGTATCTAAACGTTCATATGTAGGGAGTCCTGTGTTAAGGCATCCCAGTTGAAAGGGGGTTAGGAGATCTATTAGGATCTTGGACTTAGACGAAGTGACAGAGTCGCCCAATAAGGGGTGGCGGAGATTGAAGTCTCATTGTATAACAACCGGAGTAGGGAGCTGTTTAAAAAGATCAGCTAAGTTGACCTTTGTAAATTCACTACTCGGAGCCAAGTAGATCGAGCAGATAGTAAGGTCGTTGGACAAGTGAATTCGTGCTGCCACTGCATGAAGTTTAGTTTGGAGAGGGATTGGAGAATAGGGGACAGATTTGTGAATGAATATTCCTGCACCTCTTCTATTCTTGTCACCTCTATCTATAGAGGTTAGCGGCGATCAATTTATATTCCGACGGTTGAAAGAAGTCACGATGACATAGTCGAGGTTCCTGCAAACATATGGACTTTGGTGTACATATGTTTATTAGTTGAACAAGCTCTTCAAAATTGGAATGGTAGCCACGACAATTCCATTGAAGGAAAATGGCCTTGCTGTGTTGTTGTAAATGTTATGATGATGGTCTTTCTGAGACTATTGTCTCTATGTGACTAGGGGTTGTGTTGGAGGTAGATTCAGATGAGGAGGAAAGGCTGAGACGTGGACCTCGACGAGGAATCACAACAAATCCTGGTTGTAAAGAATAGTCATACAACAGATATTTGTGTTGTACGACTGCTTTTGGAAAGAAGTTTTCAGTATTATTTGGTGGGGGCTTCGCTATGAATGCGAGATAAGTTTAGTTCAACCAAGTCCATATTGTTGTGTAGGTTTGGTTGTTCATTCTAAGAGCAATCAAAAAGCTCATGTTTATTAATGGGAGCGGAATTAGTATCTGTCAAACAAGCAGATTCAGAAATGTGTAAGGGATATGGAGTTCCTTCCATGGAAATGGGGAAGGAAGGTGTCACCGGAAAGATGTCATATTTATGAAAAGGAGTTGGGGTCGCGATAATTGGTTCCGATATAGGATTCGTTGGATTGAAAAGGTCCGATACTGGAGACTTTGCCAGTATTTCGTCTTGAGAGCGCTTGCGGCGTTTGTGTTGGACAGTCTTCCATTCGCCTTTCTCGGAAGCGCAGGAAGTATTAGAAAGAGAGAGTTGGTCATCACATCGAGCTCCATTTGCTGTTGTCCATTTCCTCATCTTAAGGTATAGAATCCCTTGGGAAGCGCTGAGATAGGAAATTCGGAAGAAGAATTATAGGAAGTTTGAGAAGAGCTAGAATTATCCTGCAAACTATTGGAGGGTTGATTGCTGGGCTGTCCGACAGCTGCGATTGTTTGGGTACAATCTAATAAAGTCGTTGCTTTTGTCTCCTGAATAGACTTATGACGAGGTCTCTTCTGAGTTACATTTTTTACGTCTGGGGTTACTGTGTTTTTGTTTAGAAATTGGACGCTTTGTATTTTAACGAATAATCTTTAGCTTGGCGATTATTCTTTTCTTTGTGTTTAGAGACATCTTTTTCAGGAATTTGTGTAATAGTGGGAGGCGAATTAAGGGACAAAGAGACAGTCCTCTTGCATAAGTTTGGAGAACCCATTGGGTAGGCATGGGACAGTGTTTTGAAAAGAAGTGTTTTCCAAGTTTTAGGGTGTTGGATGAACCAGCTCAGTTTCATTGCTGGTTTGTTGAAGGTTAGTACTGATAGGATGTTAAATGGCTTTTTGGACAAGAGATTGGGTCAAGAGCTGATTTTGTTCAATTTGAGGAGTCGGTGGCGTGGGCAATACAGGCAGATAGGATACAGTAGCTGCCTGAGTTTCGCTTGGATTTGGGAGAGGGGTTCTGCTGGGATGAGGTTGTGTAGGTGGATCAGCACGCGGAGGCGTGGGGGCAGCTGTGATTGTGGCGTAAGATCGCTTTGGTCTTGTAGGATATTTTTCATCAAGCTGGCGTATGGCATCTCTCCTGTTCATTTTGTGTATGGTGCATAACTCCAAAACCCCCTGTTAAGGATGACAGAATGGAACTTTGATTTCGCTTAGCAGTACGAGAATGGACTCATTTCTCATTAATGTGACTGGAGGGTTTTCAACTTTAAAGCTTTTTCAAGTGCATTACTGAAAAATGGTTCTGTGCTCAGTAAGAGCTTTGAGGTATGATCGGCATGTAATACATCGAATGATGTATCCGCAGCTGGCATTCCTTGAGGGGCAGCATATGGAGTGAACGAATGAGAATGACTATTACGGGGGTCACCTTTGCGGGATTGCCCCGATCGTTTGGGCACCTGGGATGCAGAGGGCTTGCCAGGCGACTAATCGCCGGAGACAGGCAGAGGCCTTCCAGGTGAAGTGGATTGAGACACTGCAACAATGTTCGAAGTTCAATTCAGAGTGAGAGTTTCATTTATCGGTCCAGTTCGGGAATCTTTAAATCCATCAAGCTCCGAGGCTTTGTAAGGTTATCTCATGTGTATATTATATTAAAAAGGGGTCCCTTCTCATGGTTGTCGAATCCTGTGAGGTTTGTATCTTCCGGGGGGACCACGCCAAGCGGCGTGGTCTCTTATTATAGATGTTCCAGAGGGGTCAGGGAAAAAGACCCAAACCTGGTGCTGGGTCGTGTGTACCGAATCACAAACAGGTGATGCGGCTCACACACCTTCGGCACAGATGACGCCAGATGCCCCTTTGGTAAGGAAGGGTGTCATTGGCGTTCATCTACCTCTCTGAAAAAAAAAAAGTCGTTTCTTCGCTCTAGGACGCTGAAGGACGGTATATCCCGCCCAACAGCATCCCAGAGAGCCCTCCAACCACTATCAAGGTGAACGACTGACTGGAGAGCAATCTCCGCTGGTATATGTTCCCGACTGAGAATCCTGTTTAGTTTAGTTTTATATATATAAGTATATATATATATATTGTTGGTAGCAGTTATATATATATATATATATATATATAAATATATATATATATATATATTTACATATATATTATGTTTATATATATATATATATATATATATATATAAAGTAGCGGAAGCAGCAGCAATGGGAGTAGTAGCAGCAGCAGCAGCAGCAGCAGCAGCAGGTGTAGCGAAAGCGAATCCGAAGATGAAAGTAATCTAATCGTCGATTCCGCAGTAAAGCTTATCGTGAATGAAAGTAAATCAGAAAGCGAAAGCGATGGGGGTTCTAGCAAAAGTGATTCCGAAGAAGAAGAAGGGGAAAATGTCGAGATTAAAATCTCTTCCTTTATAAAGCCAATCGGGAATGAAATCCATTGAGGTGAATG
>JABUQX010123458.1:0-16623 GCA_015478945.1 Trachelipus rathkii | reverse complement strand
TATATATTAAATTCTAGAATTGTGATTTCAGCGGGATTCTCAATATCTTATATTAAGTGTTTAAGTTCAAAGTAGACATTGAATATATCCACTCCGTGACGCACGTCTATAATATCCACACCGGCCTCAAGCGGTCAAAAGTTATTTTTCAACTTCATCAGATAATGGATATTTAGAGATTCCTTGGTACGTACGTTTACTTTAAATATATAATAAAATTTGTGTATTTACTTCTTAATAAGTAGGGAATTTTGTAAACACATGATCTTACTTGTCCATATGACGTTAGCTTCATTTTAAAATAAACTATTTTTACATTACGACACAGAAATTCGTTATATTAAACATAATTTGCTATACTTTTAATTTTGCTGTTAGCATCATTGATGTTTAGTAAAATTATTAGCCTATGACCATATTGTGGCAGAGATTTACAGTAGCAAGAAAACATATTAATATATATATATATATATCATATAGTATATATATATATATATATATAATATAAATATATATATATAATAAAAAAATCTAAAATATAAAACGTATATTTAATGTGGTTATGCATTTGTATATTGTTTTACAGTAAATTGAACAAGGAAAGATGGGTGCAATTTGCTAATTAGCAGAGGTTGGAAAACTAGAAATACCAAGAAGGCTACTAAGACTACACAAGAGGCAATCCCTCCTACTTCGCATATTTTGCATGATGAAGAAGCCCCACACCCAGGCCCAGGACCTCGACGAGTTCATCATATGGGTCCAAGATTTCGGAGCTAGCGTTCAGTGAGATGAATCACGAAAATGACATGGGTAGATACGTTGGGACATTCATCTAAGATTTCGACTGAGAAAAAGAAAACAGTTACTGAAAGGTGTGGATTCCCCAAAGAGTATAATTGTTGAAGATGCATACCCACTTAAAGAGGAAATTCAATTATGATGGTTGGAGACATAACCCTGGCTGACATATTCCAGGCGCCTAAAGGGGGCATTTTGCAGTTGTATATTATTTCCACCAAATTAAAGTTTCGGTCAGAGGGTCTTAGGCTCTCTATTCCTACCACCTTTAACCAAATGTAAAGATGTTCATGCGTTTGTAAGGGACATACAAACACAGAGTGGCATAAAGCGCTGTTGAAGCTGCAAGATTGTTCCTACAGGACGTGCGGTAGACATCCAAATTAACCAGCACGCATTCTAAGAAAATCATAGAAAGAAAATAAAAAAATATATCCTCAATAATTTCATGCCGGGAGATCAGGTCATTGAAAAACCATTTTTGAAAAGGGGAAGAAAAAGCCACATACCAATCAGGTTCAATTCAGAATGAGATCATTCTCTATGTGGGGAACTACTATAAAGGAAAGCATCGTTAATAAGATAAAGGAAGAGTGCGCGTATAACTTACTAGCAGATCACTGCTGTTTATTTCTGAAAGAACAAATTTTTATCCATAGGGTTACGCTATTTCGACAAAAGAGTCCGATGAATCAAAGAAGGAATTTATTGTTTATTGGCTTTGTAGAATTGAAAGCGCTTGACGCAAAAACCATTGCGGAAACCATTGAGATTTTGTTCCGACCGAAGAACTGGATCCGGAGTGCGTTGGGCTTGGTTTAGATAAATCTACTTACGATGTCTGGCAAAGAAGGAGTTAACCAAGCAATATTGCAGAAAAACAAAGCATAAAAAAGTTTTATCCAAGCATAGTATTCTATTTTTCACACAAACAAAATCTAGTAGTAAGTGATGTTGGAACAACGTTAATTACGCCTACGAAAATCCGCAAGTGAGCTGTGAGAAAAGACTATAGAAAGGAGAAAGATTTATTACGTTTTTTCGCGAGTCGGTCTGGAGGAAAAAACCCTTTCCATTGAAGGAAATACCCCCACCAAGAAAAAACGCTTTTCAGTTTGCATCCAGCGCTGTAAGTCGTCATTCATAGGCTGATTGATAGTTGTTATCGGAAGATATTTCTGGCGGATGGAGTTTAGACTGGCCAAGTTTGGTTCGATAAGAGAGTTGCCTCCAATGCCGAAAGACCTTGGAATATCGTCAAAACCTCGCGGCATGGTCAACATATTGGAAATGGAAAGTGGTTTGCAAGAGGCCAATCGGAATAGAATTGAGAAGAAAAAATGTCAGCCGATGGAAGTCTTAAGAAGAAGCTAATCAAATCGCTGAGCAACTGGGATTTGATCTGATAATTGACCACGGAAAGTACCTATGTGCTGGACAGGCAGCCAGCACGCGGCTTGAGCAGACCACTGGAGCCTTCCAGCAACAAAATCGGGCCACGGAGTTGCCTGGAGAAGATCCTAATAAACTCCGTATCTGGATTTCATAACCTTTTCTTTGAAATTACGGTTTTCTACTGAAGGTGAATACACCTGCTCTTATCGGAAGTTATTGAGATTAAATACATATCCTACATTTCCGGTGGCTCCACATGCTACTCATAACAATCGATAGTTAAAGGAAAAGACAGCTTCATTTTATAATTATTTACGGCTTAAAAGCATAGTAAGTTTAAGAAGCCAACAATGTTTTGAGAGCTTTGGTACAAAATATTTGTTCGGTAGGGACAAGATATAATAGTCTGAGTTATTACGTGAAGGATCTTGATCTTTAAAAGGTATATGTTTACTCCTGCCACAAAATAGTACTTAAAAGTGGGAGAGCTGGAACTCTTTCTTTCCGTCAACGAAAACAAAGTGCCTCATTGATATAGGATATACTATCGCCCAGGCCGATGCACCACGGAGGTCTCGTCTGCTATATATCACAGTCCAGCATCACTCCATGTTCTTGCTTATATGTTTCTGTGTTTTGTTGGAGTAAGTAGATATATATTGTGGTGCATGGCTGGTGCGAGTAGTTAATCAAAGCCCTTTTCGTTGACGGAAAGAAAGTCGTTCAGTCTCCTTTAAGACTGGGAGACAACAAGACAAGATCTTTAGTTCTTCACTACTCAGTTTCTTGTCCCTCCAAAATTTTTGTACCAAAGTTCTAGCTCTTCTCTATGCCTTCTAAACGTTTATAAAATTATAAAATGAAGCTGTCTTTTCCTTTAAACTTCATCATTGTTATGAGTAGCATGTGGAAAGAGTAGATATGTCAATGCATAAAGCAGGTGTATTTTCATTAGAAAACCGTAATTTCAAAGAAGAGTTTATAGAATCCAGATACGGGATTTATTAAAGAGTCTTCTCCAGAACTCCGTTGGATTTGTTTCCTGGATGGTTGCTGCGGTGCTGTGGTGCTGCTGCCTATCCGTGGTATATTCAGATCAAATCCCAGTTGCTCAGCGATATGATTAGTTCTTTTAAGGACTTCTATCGGTGATTTTTCTTATCTTTTACATTGCACCAAACATTAACACAATAGTATGTTGAATGTGCTGCGAGTTTTGAACGATATCCAAGGTCTTGATTGGAGAGCATTTTACAAACTGGCTCTAACATCGCAGAGAACTTAAAGATAACATATCATAGCATGATTGAATGACGACTTAACATGCCGCTGAGTGCAACTGAAAAGTGCTTTTTCTTGTGGCAGGTATTTCCTTCAATGGAAAGGGTTTTTTCTTCTCAAGACCGACTCGCGAAAAAAAACGTAATAAATGTTACATAGTTCTCACAGTACTGCGGATTTCTGGTTTGCTTGTTCAAATCATTTTTACTACTAGAATTTTGTTGTGTTGAAAAGCAAGAAAGAACAATGCTTTTTTATTCTTTTCCTCAATATTGCTTGGTTAACTCCTTCTTTGCCAAATATCGTAAAACAGCCATCGAAACCCAAGCCCACGAAATTCTCGGGAATCCAGTTCTTCGGTCGTGACAAAATCGTCAATGGCTTTCGCAATGGTTTTTGCGTCAAGCGCTTTCAGTTCTACAAAGCCAATAAATTCCTCTTTGACTTCATCGGACTCTTTGTCGAAATAGCGTAACCCTATGGATAATTGTTCCTTTCCAGAAATATCAGCGGTTTCATCTGCTTGTAAGCTATACGCGCGCACGCTTCCTTTATCTTATTAACGATGCTTTCCTTTATGATAGTACCACATAGAGAAAATGATTTCATTCTGACTAACTGATTGGTATTGTGGCATTTTTCTTCCCCTTTTCAAGATGGTTTTTCAATGACTGATCTCTGGAATCTATTATTGAGGATAATATTTTTTTTATTTTCTTCTATATTTTCTTAGAATTGCTGTCAATTTCAAAATGTATACCGGCACGTCCTGTGGGAACAATCTTGCAGCTTCAACCAGCAGTTTAATGCCACTCTGTGTTTGTATGTCCCTTACAAACGCATGAACATCTTTATATTTAGTGAAAGGTCTTATTAATAGAGAGCCTAAGACTCCTCTGACCGAGCAAACTTTAATTTGGTGGAAATAAAAATACAAAACTTGCAAAATGCCCCTTTTAGGCGCCTGGAATATGTCAGCCAGGGTGAATGTCTCCAACCCATTCATAATTGAATTTCTCTTTAAGTGGGTAGCATCTTCCAAAAAATTATTAGGTCTTAGGTGGAATCCAACACTCTTTCAGTAAACTGTTTCTTTTCTCCAGTCGAAATCTTAGGATGAAATGTCCAACGTTATCTACACAATGTCATATTTCCTTACAAAATTTTACCTGTTTGTTTATTACCAATACCTCACTTGAAACGACAAGCTAGCTCCAGGCGAATCTGGATTCCAAATAATCTTCTTGAAGGTCGTCTTGAAGGTTCCACATGGGGACCTGGCTGCCTCCCTTCGAGTGCTCGCCTTCCTCTTCATCATGCAAAATATTGCGAAGTAGGGGGAATTGCCTTGTGTAGTCTCTTAGAGCTTATGATTCTATAATCTGTTATTGTATCTTCTCTGTTTTCACACGTTACTATACCGTATTCATTACTCTTTAACCAAATTTCAAAATTTACATACAAATTTATGCAATTTATAGTATGACAATATATAACTATAATTACTACTCATAAAATCTAAGGATAATAATTACAGTATAAATCAAACCACCCCTAAATATATATCCTACCACTTACTATACTGTATTACCACCGTAATGATAATTATTATGATCTATTATGAAATTTCGAAGCATTATAATTATTTTAATAGGTATTTATTTTATATTATAGTATATTTAAAATAACTTGGTCTAATGTACTTATTTATTATATCTAAATTATATTATATTAACCTAATAAAGAATTCAGTATTATGGATTTCATGCTCAGTTCATAACTGTTTTACAAATTCTCAATGACCAGCGCCCCACAACATCCATAGGTCACACTGCCCCACCCTAGATCCGCTAATTAATTGCATTTCTACTATATAATATTAGATCAAAATTCTGCATAAAGAAAATATTAATAGATAGCTTATAAGCAAACTTTGGATAGTTTCGAAAACCAATTAATAATTCTTGTGTCTATTTCATTTATTGATTTCAAATGAAAATAGTTTTTTTAAAATGAAGCTAAAACCTCGTATGGACAAGTAATACTAAACCCACAATGTTATATCAATTAAATTTCCTACATATATATATATAGTGAATACACAAAAATTATTATAATATATAAGTCAGTAAAAACGTTACGTACCAAGGAATCTCCTAGTATCCATGATCTGATGAAATTGAAAAAATAACTTTACCGCTGAGGCGGTGTTGAATTATAGAGTTGGAACGGGACGTTGGATCATAAAAATTATGCTACTTTAACCTTAAACACTTAATTAAGAATTGAGAATCTGACTGTACTGTAAAAAAAAAATCTAGCAATTTATTATATAATTAATATATATTACAACTAAATAGCTCTATATATATAATAGTATAAGTTAATATAATATTTGAGGTAATAAATATATATATAACTCTATAATAATTTCTCATAGTAAATTCTCATAAAACCATATCTAATATATATTATATCCATCATATATATTAAATATATATATCATAACTATATCTTCTATATATATATATATACTTTATACTACATATAAGTAGTTACTTACCTAAAACGTACATTTTACCTACTATTATATTATATATATATATATATATATATATAATGATCTATATTATATAATATTCTATAATATATATATTACATCTATATATATATATATATAACTTAATATAATTTAGATATATAATACATATATTACGTATATATAATTATTATAGATTATTATAATTTATATTCTGTATATACTCGTTATATAATTATATCTATACTATATGTATAATATAATATATACTATATATATCAAACATTAAAAAAAACTATAGGTGGATGCCTTGCGTATCCATGTTACAACTACATTCATTTTGTATGCGTTAATACATCAGTTCGGTTGTGTATTAAAATGAGTGAGGAAGACTCGTATTGGGCAAAGGGAAATGAGTAACAAAAGAGAAATCTCCCAGGGACAACTAGCTTCGCCAAAAAAATTTATACTCACAAATATCTTTATATTAACACTGTAATAATCATAATAACAAATAATTGCTATAAATCACGTAACAAAGTTATTCACAGAATATAAAGCGTTAAATCACTAATTAATACATGCTCAATTTACCTAGGTTATCATATAAGAATAAGTATTATCAAACATAACATAAACTATCAAATAACACTAATATTTTTACATAAAATATATCTATAAAATAAATGTATATAGAAAATTTTTGACTATATATATATATGTATCTAGTATAAAATTAATACAATATTGTTAAAATAACTTTTTTAACACCCATTTGCTATTTTTTTAAAATAAATAATGTTATACCCATAGTGCAGTATTATACAAAAAACGTATAGTCATCATATTACCTAAATTTCAAGCCATCATCCAGCATTTATCTCAATAGTATTTCCCCAAATATGGTGATAGTCTTTTTTCTCATAAAGGTAATATTAAAAATAAAATAAAAAACTTACCATTAACCTATACTACCAAGTATCACAACCGAAGGCCCTACCCCGGATGAAAAACAAAATATATAGTTTAAAGTTATATAATCCACTTTAAGCTTAAACTTAATGACATTAAATAACATACTTATAAACACATAACAATAACCTATAAAAGACAAAGAATTAAAACCATCATCTTATATCTAACAATTTAACTATTGATACTATTGATTGCAACTCGCATTTTGAGTTATTCATTTAGGTTAAACATTAACATAAAAAACAATTTTTCTTTACTATACACTCTATAAATCAATAGATGTTTATAAATTGTATAATGATAAATATTATGAAACTCAAAGGTTTATAGATTAGATTTTTGTAAATATTATCATATGTTATATTATATAATATGTCAATGTTAAATAATTAACATTGATAGTTGTATGAGATATTTAAAAGTAATATATTATATTAGTGAACAGTTTATACGTTTATTTGATACGCTATGTAGTAGTACTTTACTGTTTATTAAAGTTATGTGGATACTTGTTAATATTGTATAAGATATGATTATTTTCTGGTGATAATTGTAATAGTGTATGTATATAAAAGGAATATTGTTATGTTTATGTATTTAACCTAAAATGATTACTACAATTTAATATGCGTGAAGTATATTGATAATCTAATATAGATCAATATATTCTAGTTCATATGATTCTATGATTAAATTATTATCTTATTAATGATGCCTAATAACTTTTGATCACTATAGTTAGCGTAATTTCTGATTTGGTCCGTGTATATAAAGGATACTACTTTATTGTTATAGTTATCACTAAAAATTGATGAACTCGAAATAATGATGTGTAAATCTATAGAACAAAGATTCTATAGATAAGGGTATATAGTATATATATGGTATATGAGAGTAGGGTAATATAAGTAGTAAGTATGGAACACGATGCAGTTTGAATTTTAACTGTTTTATGATTACTCAGACTACTTTTAAATTAATATCAGTAAATATACATTTTATATAAGTTAACGTAATATTTTATTCAAAGATAAAATATCATTAATATGTTTTAATATGTTAAAAGGGAGAATTATTTATCTATTGGTTTATTTAATTATTTTTAATTTTTTAGTTTTGGATATAAACTATAGTATTATATGTTTTGCAATTATTCTGTGTATAGTTTGATGATATTATAGGTATATATATTTAGGTATATGAATGTTAAAATTTTGTTAAATTTTTTTGCTATGTTTAATGTATAAAAATACAACGTTTATTTTAGCTATTTATAATTTCGTACTGTCAGTATATTATATTTAATAATTTAGATTTTTATATATCGTAAAAACGTACTTTAACGGTTGTTACCACCGCTTAAATTTTTGACGAGGAATACGATGGACAGTGGTATAATGGTTAAATGATAACAGTTGAATATGCTTAGTCAAGAAAAAATTTCGCTGGTAGACTCTATAAGTGTAAACACATGTTCGTAGAAAAAGGTGGGGGCAAGCTGGTGCAAATAGTACGTCCCCTGTACGCTGTGAGATCGAAAATAAGAAAATACAATACTGTATATAACAATACATAAATTAGATATAGTGCTACTATATATATATATATATCCGTTAGTTATATGGCTTAGGTTATTATATGTATACGTTATATATAATATATGTATAACTTATATGCTTTTAAGTTCTTGTAATAATGCTATTATTTAGCGTTATTTAAGTAGAAACAATGTTAGTTTACTATATATAGTTTATAAGCATATATATTTGTTTATAGTTATAAAAAAAATAAAGGACTATTTGGTCCCACCATTTTACTTTTTTACTATGTCAGTAGTTGGTAAATACTCGAGATATATATATGACATTGATAAATCAACAGACCACTCAATGATCATTGTATGGTATATAATAAGGTGTAGGTGGTAGGGAGATTAGGAATACCGACCGGGCCTCATGGACCCCGCCCCGGCCTTACCGTGCATTAAACCCCGCCATAGTTTTATTTAGACATAAACCCCGGTACTATCCCGGCCCCGGTATTACCAAAAATATTACTAATAGTGAATAAGATATAAAAACACTATATAGGGTAGGTGTCGACCGGTAGTATATATATAATATATAGGTATATAATGTAGTAATAATATATAAATTATTTATATTAACATCATATTTTATAATAATAATAGTAAGTAGTATATATATATTCAAACAAAATATAAAAATATTATTATTTATTAAATTCCTATACTCTATTTATATTAAGTAAGATTTTGTAAATAATATAAAAAAACATATCATACAAATAATATTTAATCAATTTATTTATTTATTTATATATATATTATACTTAATGATTTTCAAAATTAAATAGAGTACTAAAAATTATTAAAGTTGTGGTTCCGATAGTGTGTTATTTTAACAGTAAAAAATTATTATCTGAATTTTAGGAGTAAAATCAAATACGGAATTTTCCGTAGAAATAAAGGAAATAAATATAATAATTGTAATAATATTAAGTATTATTATATTTAATAATATTATAATATCTTTATCATAAGTAAAAATATCTTTTCTATGTACGTCTTCGTTTTATATTTTTTATTTTTTCAAAAAATTATATTTATTTAATTTTGAATTATAATATATATATATAATATTAAATATATAGATATATATATATAATATATATATATAATATATATATATTATATATAATATTAATATATAATAGTAATTATATTATTATTATATTATATAGATATATATTATAATATATAATATATATATAATATATATATATATAATATATATTATATATGATTTAATATATAATATAAAATATATTATATATTATAATATATATATAATATATTATATTATACTTTTAAGAGAGGTAAGCTACCTATTGTGAATTCTTTATGTTTAGTTTTTTTGCTTTTTATAACGTACACTTATACTATATATTATTACTAAATGTACACAAATTAAAATAACTTTAGTAACATTTAACGGAGACACTTATTTTTTTAATATAATTGAATAATTTAAATAATTTAAATAATATGGTAGATAAGCTTATATATGTATTTTACTATCCGACACGCTAGAGACCTCTTCAGGCTATAAGGTGGAATCTATATGATATTCTTTCGGATTTTCTATTCATTCCAGTTATTATCAAGTGGCTTCATGAGTATATATGTCTGCTATTATACTTACTTATGTGTATGTGAGTTGTAAAATTATATTGATGTTTTCAGTAATTTCATTTTTGTATATAAAATCTATCTTAACTTTTTAGAGGAGTAGATGCTTATATTAATATGTAGTCTGTTATCAATTCACATTGAGATTTTATGACGTATATGAGTTCTGTATACTTTTGAAAATGACCCTTAATATAATTTTAAGTCTGTTTATCTTATATTATGTGATAATTTGATATAGTATAAGTGCCTGTTAGTTTTACTGGACCTATATATATAATGACTTGTTTAAAGTACTGATGATAGTTAGCTATTTGAATCCGTGAGACATAGTCATCTGTTAATATATGATCTTCTTTGGCAACCTAGTGCATATATCTATAGATATGTTAGTATATAATATGAGCATAAGTATATTAATGTAAGTAGTGGAGAGTAGATATAATACAGCGTAGTAGGGGAGATGATGCGTGTTAGTACTGAGATAGTGGGGGTGAGTGGAGAAGGGTGGAATAGGGTAGTATAGGAAGGATAAAATTATAGATAGGGGTATATTGTAAATGTGATGTGTGGTGGTTGTATTATATATAGATATATTAAATTATATTATATATATATATATAGTTATTATATATGTAGTATATATATATATATATATATATTATATATATATATATTATAGTATATATATTTTGCAGATCATGTTTCATTCAATTGCAAATATACCTGTTGTTAAAGGAAATATTAAACGCTGTCAAAAATTATATGTCAGTTTTGCAGGCTTTATTGGAGGTGTTGCATGTGCTATAAAATTCGAATTTTTCAAACCACGTGATAAGTCAATTAACGGACTAAGGTAAACACTTCTGAAAAGTCATTTCAAAATTGTACACCATTGAAAAAGGTGAAAATTAAAACAATTTTGAATTTTGGTGTTTGGAAACAAAAAAGAAATAAAATAAAAAACTAAAATAAATTTTCGGTCCTTTTTTTAACAATTTGGTCTTCATGTTTACACCAAAAGAATTTTATATCAGCCTTTTCCAAAATTTCTAACCAACCCCGCACTTAAGTAACCCTCAAATTAAAAGAATATATAATTATTTTGACCATAGTGTCCTTAGTCAAGGTATTTATTAAAAGAAAGAAAAGATAATTACAATAATAACACAAATACAAACCATATAATAACAGAATGAAGTTACCTTCTTAGCAGCATCCCAACATACCCAGGTTCGATACCCCAAACGTTCCAATAAACCCTAGTCCGATATTTTAAAACCATGTCGAAATATATATTAAATGTTTTTCAGTTATTAATAAGAAATAAACCATCTATCATGTCATGAAATTAAATAATAATAATAATAATAATAATAATAATAATAATAATAATAATAATAATAATAATAATAATAATAATAATAATAATAATAATAATAATAATAATAATAATAATAATAATAATAATAATATTAAAATAATAATAAGGTGAAGCACAGTGAGCGTAAAAGCTGTGCAATATCACCATAATCACTGTTACAACTCGACAGTGATTCTCCGATTCAGCCGATTTTTAAGGACAAAATAGTAAACCCAAACATCATCGAATGATCATGATGTCAACGCCACCCTACGCCCAGCCCTTAGCCTACCAGCAAGCGCAATACAATGCCCCAGGTTATGGCTTCCCTCCAATGTATACCCAGGGGGGATATGGGTATCCTATGGGGCCGTATGCAACAGCACAATGCCCGTCTCCCCCAAGAGATGGTAAGTTTTTGGAAATTTTTTATTCTTTTTTTTTTTTTTTATTGTTTTTTAGAATTAGATTATTTCGGAATTTCTTTTCTTTTACACGATTTTCTTTCCATTATTTTGAGTTAGGTAATTTCTTTCTATCTTTCTTCCACCTTGATCTAATTTTCTATTTCCTTAATGCCTCTACGTTAGTTATATACATACATACATACATACATACATACATACATACATTATTATTGTGTTATTGTTATTATATATATACATATATATATATATATATATATATATATATATATATATATATATATATATATATATATATATATATATATATATATATATATATATATGTTATATTAAATATATATATATATATATATATATATATATATATATATATATATATATATATATTATTATTATTATTATATATATATAGATATTATTATTATTATTATTATTATTATTATTATTAGTATATTATATATTATTATTATTATTAGTATATACATATATGAACATATATATATAACATATATTATTATTATGTATACATATTATTATTATTATATATATATTATTATTACATATTATTATTGTTGTTATTATATATATATATTATTATTATTATTATTATTATATACATATTATTACATATGATATATATATTAGTATACATATTATTATTATTATTACATATTATTATTATTATTATTATATGATATTGGTTATTAAGAGTTACAAAGAAATATGATATTACATATATATTATATTAATGTTAAATCACTAATATATATATATAGTAGTATTATACACATACATACATTACATATATATATATATGATATTCTTATTATATATTATTATTATTATTATTATTATTATTATATATATTATTATTATTATATATATATTATGAAGTATATATTATTATTATTAGTGTTGTTATTATTATTATACATATTATTATTATTATTTCCATATATTATATAATCGTATATATATATATATATTATTATTATTACATATATTATATATATATTATTATTATTATTATTATTATTATATTATTATTATATATTATTATTATTATTATTATATATATATAGATATTATTATTATATATATATATATATATTGTATTATTATTGGCTATATTTATTTTTAAATATATCTTTCAAACGTTAAATTTCTATTAATATTTTATGTAATTATTGTTACTGAGTTTTAAGAAAGAGGAAGATCTATTATTATTATTATTATTACTATATATATATATATATATGATGATGGATATATATATATATATATATATATATATATATATATATATATACAACGAAACTAATGTGTAATTGATCTCATTGAGGTTAAAGTTATTTTTCATTTTCTTATTTGAGTACGAAAAGGTGATCAGCAGTAAATGATGTTCCTATATTTAAAAAACTAAACATTAAATATAATAATTTGATTCTTTGATGAAAATAAAAGAGATATGGATATACTTTTAAAGGTTTAAAATCAAATTATTTGCGTTTTTTAAATTTTCTACAAAATTTTTAAAAACATTTTAATTTTCATTTCTTCTTTTTTTTTAAATTATTCTAAAAGTTATTAAAACTACAAATAGCATTTTAAAACTAAAATAATAGCAAACACAACGTAACACACACACACACACACACACACACACACAAACATATATACACACATACATGGCGTTGATCCAGATATTTTTTTATCGGTATAAAGCATATATATATAGTATATATATATGTTGGAGCAGCAGTTAAGAGCAGAAGCATATATAGTTATGTTAAGTATATATATACATACATATATATATACATTACATTATATATATATATATACATATACATATATACTGTATATCTACACATATACCCTTATCCTTATATTGGCTATTATTATTATTACTACATATATATATAAACATAAAATTAACACATATATTATTTATATTATACTAGTTATGTTATTATTATATTATACATATGCTATTATTATTATTATTATTATTATACATATTGTTATTAAGTGTTATTATTATTATTGTTATTATTATATATTTATATACATATTATATTATTATTATAAATATATATATATATTATATGTTATTATTATATATTAATATTATAATATTATATTATTATATACATACATATTATTATTATTATTACTCTATATTACATATTATTATATAGCTGAAGAAGATGTCTCTAGCCTGAATGGCTATATATATATATGTTATACTAGTTTGATAATTATATATACATATTATTATTATATATATTATTATTATTATATATATATATAGGTAGTTATATATATATATATATATATATATTATTATTATTATATATTATACATATTATTATTATATATATATATATATTATATATATATATTATATATTATATATTATTATATATATATATTATTGGTTATTATATATATATATAAACATATATATATGAGTTATTATATATTATTATATTATATACATATACATATTATATATAGATATATAGCTAATATATATATATTATTATATTATATTATTATATATATGTATATTATATATATATTATTATATATATTATTATTATTATTATATATTATATATATATATATTGGACCCATCCTCATGTGATCTTATGTGTAGCTATGGAATGTCCATTGGCCCGAATTATATGCAGCTTTTGTATTTTTTTATTTTATCAATCCAAAATATTTAATTTCTTTAAAATATTTCAAAAAAACTATGCAAGAAATTTATCGCTCCTCAATTAATTTCAGATAAACTATATTTTTTATTTTAGGATTAAAATAATCTTGAAAGAAAACTACGAAAATTTTGCTGCTTCTCCACTAAATTTTATTAAAATATAATAAGACCTATTATGTTTGTTTCATAATAATTTTAAATACGGACTTATTAATTTGATATATTTCTTTATTTCAATATACTCTGATGAGGTCATCATTTTAAGACTTCTTTTCTTCCGAATTCTGAAAGCTATTCAATCTTTTTACGAAATCTCTTCAGTCTTCATTCTTGCACTTCAATTTTCTCCGTTTTTTATCTTCTATTTTTAAATAAATACCTCCGACAATGGTCAGATTACATAAACAGGGTGGCTCAAAAAACTTGCACAATGCAATGATGTTTATTTGACTATTACCAAATCCGAAATGTTCAAACTTAATTTATAAACAACGTTCAATTTCGTCATATTATTATTTATTTATATTATTATGTTATATGCTATATATATATATTATATATATTGTTACATATACATATTATTACATACATATACATATTATTACATACATATTATTGGTAGTTATATATATTATTGTTATTATGTATGTATTACATACATATTTCATATATTATTGGTTATATGATATATATATATATTATTACATATTATATATATATATGAATACATATTATTACATATTATTATTATATACATATATATATATACATATACATATTATGAGTATAATACATATACATAATACATATATAGAAGATGAATGTGACTCAGACTTCTATTGGCTATTGGTTATATTTCAGATTTTATTAATTATTATGCTATACATGTATACTATAAGTCTGTTGTTGTTTTTAAACTTCATACCTCTGATAATCAAACCAGGACAGACTCCCCCAAACGCTATATATATATAGAGTCCTGTATATTATATATATATATATATATATTATTACATATTATATATTTAGTTATATATATATATATATATATATATTACAGCATATATGTATTGTTATTGTATTATTATTGTTATTATTAACTCTGAAAATATGTACATAAATAAATATATATATATTATATATGTTGTTATTATTATTATTATATTGTTATATATATATATATTATATTATTGAGTTATATATATACTACATATATATACGTATATATATTACCTAAACGATATATAAATATTATTATATTATGGTTATTATTATTATTATTACATATTAATAATTTTTATTACAGCATATATTATATATATACATACATATTGGTTATTGGCATGGTTGGCTATTAGTTATTACTGGTTGTTATTATTAGCGATATTAGTTATTATTACATATTATTATTATTATATATATATAAACATATACATATATATATATATTATTATATATATTATATATATTATTATATATTATTATTATTATTATATTATTATTATTATTATTATACATATTATATATATATATATATATATTATTATAATATATTATTATATACATATATTATATATAGTATATATATAATATTGTTATATATTATTATATTATTATTAAGCTATTATATTATTGTTATTAAATAAATAGCTATAGCATATATATATATATATATATATATATATATATATATATATATATATATATATATATATTATATATATATATATATATATATATTTATATTATATATATAAATAAATATATATATATATATATATATTATTATATTATATATATATATATATATATATATATATATATATATATATATATATATATATATATATATATATATATATATATATAAATATATATATATATATATATGTATATGAAGTTTAT
>JABUQX010123457.1:0-26927 GCA_015478945.1 Trachelipus rathkii | reverse complement strand
ATACTAAATTTATTATTAATATGTGCTAAAAATATGCTTATATATATAAAAAATATGTGTAAAAAATTTGTTAATAAAAAGCTAATAATAATGCTAATAATATTACCAAAAAATATATGTTAAAAATATGCTTAAAAATATGTTAAAAGAATGTTAAAAGTATGCTAAATAATATGCTAGGCTAAAATATTCTTAAAATATGCTAAATATGCTGTAATGTGCTAAAAATATTAATATGTCAAATATATGTTAAATATTACCGTGATATTCATCAAAATCACGATATATATATATATATATATATATAGATATATATATATATATATATATTATATAATATAATATATATATATATATATATATGTATATATATATATATATATATATAAATATATGATAATATATATATATATAATATATATATATATATATATATATATATATATATATATATATATATATATATATATATAATATAGATTTAATATATATGATATATATATATATATATATATTATAATATATATATAATATATTATATATATATATATATATATTATATATATAATATATTATTATATATATACTAATATATATATATATATATAATTTAATATATAAATATATATATATATATATATATATATATATATATATATTTTTTAATATAATAATAATATATATTATATATATATATATATATATATATAATATATAATATATATATAATTTATATATATATAGTACTATATATATATATATATATATATAATATATATATATATATATATATATCTATATAATACTATATATATAATATATATATATATATATATATATAATATATATATATATATATAATATATATCTATAATATAAGTATATATATCGAATTCATAGAACATGTATATTATCACATATTTATATAATATATATATATATATAAAATCCCCAACCTATAGTATATATATATATAAAGTGTCCTATGTATGAAGTAGGTCAGAGGTCTACATTAAATTACCCAAATTTGGGAAAATCAAATTTCCTAACTGAATTCAAAGTTTGACATTTCCGATTCGCACATTTGAAAGTGTACAAGTCAAAATAAGTGGAGAGAAAAGAGAAGAAGTAAGAATGGTCCAGGATGGATATGAGTAAACGTAAGAATGAATATAGCAGGCTAAGTATGATGATAAAGACCTACACGATGAATGAATTTGAATGGGTTGTTTTCCTTTAGATTGTGTGAAAAATAATAATTCTCTCTTCTTCTCGTCCTCTCTCTCTCTCTCTCCATCGTCTCTCTCTCTCTTCTCTCTCTCTCTCTCTCTCTCTCTCTCTCTCTCTCTCTCTCTTCATAGGAGGAGGGATGCAATTATAAATATTAGAAAAGCAGTGTCCGTTATTAAAAGTATATTATAAGAAGAGTGAACCAACAGGTTCTCTGTCAAAAAGAAATTTGGGAGAAGTTGCGAGAGCTGAAGTTGACATGACGAAAAGTCCTAGGCGCCACACTATCATATATGCAGACTCAATACAAGAACGAACAAACCCTCTATAGATAGCATGCAGCTGGAGTGATGTAAAGAAATTCTGAAAGTATATTGGAACACCCAGTCTCTTAGAAGCTTTGGTGAGAAAATCAACAAAAAAAGAATATGATAAAAGGAAATATCAAGAATACCAGAAAAATTAATAAGCTTTTGATATATTCAAAATCGTAAAAAATGAATCACCAAAATTGAGAAGTCAAGAGTCACTGATAAGGGAAAGGAGATCACCAATCGGGAGTTCCTTGCGAAAGTAATACCGGTGATTTGAAATAGGATTAGAAGTTTAAAGGTGTGTCTATATTAGAAGATTTAAAAACTTTCCAGAATCTTCTTGCTAGAGATAGATTAGAAAACTTTTGAAGAGCAGAGGTTAAAGAAATTGAACGATAGATAGAATGTTGAGAGATTTCCTCTTTTTCGGCAAAGGTTGAATAAGCATTCAATTCTAGCATGAAGGAAATATCGAAGTTTATATTGCACAAAACAGAACAGTTTATTAATACAGGGTGCAGGGTTCGATTATTGAAACCATATGTTATAAAAAAAATTAAAATGGTCGGCTTAAATGAATTGAAAGGAGATGTAGAAGGAGGAATAGCAGCACCGAAATTATCTTTAAGAGAATTTAAATCAGCTGTGATGTCCTCGGAATAAAGAAACAAAAATTAGAGTTGATATATTTTACCAAAATGCGAGCGAAGAATATGAACCATATAGATTATTGCATTTAATACATCTAGTACATCAGATAGTATATTCGCCTATAAACTAGAGAGAATCGCCTCTCCATTCATGGGTTTTGCTCACTTCAAAGGATTTTTCCCGTCGAAACAGTTATCCAGAATTATCTGTAATAACTTTAGCACATCTGTTTCTATTCTCTTTTTTTGTATTGACAGATGCTCATATGCTAAAACCAATTGTAAAAGACAATCCTTACATTTTTAATAACTTCTACAATCTTACCCGGTCCTTCTCTTATCAGATGCCCTATACCTTTACCGGTAATCATGAATAATTTGGTGCATAGAATTTCATCACTTATGGCTTGACATCCTTCTTGAGATTTAAGGCAAGGTGCTTCTTTTCCGATAACTTTTGTTCAGAACTACTCTCTTTTTCTATATGTTAAAACTTTTTTTTTCAATGTTGGAAACTTCCGAATATCCACGATTTTCAGAAGAATGGCGGTCTCTTTAATCTTTCTATCTATCATTCTTTAACTTGCACTCTTCAATGTTTTTGAGCTTTTTTAAATTCTCAAATCCATGGTCATGTAAAAATTATTTTGTTCTATTTAATAATTTGATTCTTAAAGAATCTTGATAAAGATAGAGCTGGAGTCGGAAACCAGAGCCAGAGCCGAAGCCGAAGCAGAAACTGAAGGCGGAGAAGTTTTTTTTTTTCTTAATCCACATATCATAAACACTATTACAGGCAACATTTTCCTTTTTAAAAAAAAATCAAAATGACATAAATACGACTAACCTCTGAGAAGCCAAGAGAGAGGCGACTTCCAAAAATAGCCTCTCAACCTCCAATTTCCCCATCCCCCCTGGAAGTGTATGGCCTCTGGTGGTAGGGTTGGTGCCATCACTGAATTGCCGGACTGTTTTGATACAAGGGTCTATTTTTTCACAATTTTCTGCAACCTTTGCGGACTTTTAGCTAATTTCCATTTTGTTGAGTATCACCTCTCTTTCTCTAAATCTCAACTCTGTTCCTTCTTTCTATCTCTATCCTCAATTTTCCCCCAAAGGAGGGTGTTGTGCTTATATGCGCCACGGCGTTGGTTGTTTTCGTGTCTTCCGAATTTTCTACCTTTTGACTAAAGCTATCCTGTCAATCTACTACAAAATTCATCTGTTCTGTATATTTGTCCTTTAACTCAACTGACTGTCCTAAATTCTCCAGCTATCTAAACTCCAAAATCGAGCACATTCTCTCTTCTTCTTTCCTTTTCTGAAATTATTATTCTTGGTGATTTCAACGTTCACACCACCAATTGTTTTCCTCTAATTCTCAAGATGTTCCTAGTGAACTTGCCTAAAATTTCCCTATCCAGAATGATCTTGAGCAGTTAACCTTGGACGCTTGGTGCAGACCTACCTAACGTCGTATTTCTGATCGTGGCTTGGAGGTTGGAAACCTATTATTATGGACCTATTTTTTAACTTCTAATCATTCTCCCTATCATTAAACTCTTTCCTCCTTTGCCTATCTACTTCGAACTTCCCTTCTTGGTGGAAACGGGAATTCCATACAAGCCTGTGAAAAATAAGAGTGGATCCCTTCTCAACTCCCAAACTATCATCCTACCGGTTTAATCTCTGCTCTTTCTAAAGGTTTCGAATCTATCAACAACAGGAAGATTTGGAAACATTCTAATTCCTCAAATATTATCTCTGATCGCTAGAATAGCTTTTATAAGTAACCTTCTACTGGCGATCTTCTTTCGCATTCTCTCTCTCTCTCCTCTCTCTCTCTTCTCTCTCTCTCTCTTGCTCTTGCTCTTTAATCGCAACTCGGATGTATGAGCGCTCACACAGCATCACCTACTCTCTCTCTCTTTCCTCTCACTACGTTTATCTTTACTTTTCTCGTTTTTTCTGATTTACTCTACGGAATCTTCTACCTTCTAGCTTTGGCTCTCTTGAGAATATACTACTAAAATCATCTGTTTAGTTTATTTATCACTAAAATACTACTGGATATCCTAAATTCCCCGACCCTTGAATAACCAACAACAACAACAACAACAACAACAACAACAACAACAACAACAACAACAACAACAACAACAACAACAACAACAACAACAACAACAACAACAACAACAACAACAACAACAACAACAACAACAACAACAATAAGTTATCATTTTAACTCTGCTTGTTCTCGTGCTATTGTCACAGGAATTCTGACTTCAGGAATTACTATCTTCAAACGACAGAAACTTGTACTATTTATATTTCATTCCAGATTAATGTAATATCAATTCTCAATGACACTAAATACTCTTTTCCTTCGTAGAAAATTTAATAATCTTTCTGGTTCCTCCTCTTCCTCCTCTTAAGTTCTTACTTCTTCCTCTTTCCCACTTCCTGCTTCTTCTGACAGTACCGCTGTCATCTTACCTTCTGCTGAAGCGTAACTCTTTACTCAACCACTTCCTCTAATTTTACTTTAGAAGATCCCGGTGTTATTTCTCCTTCTCCACCTTCACCTCCACCTCCCTTCAACTCATTTAAGCCTAATATTGTAATTTCTTTCAAAAATGTTATTGCTACTCTCTCTAAGCTTAGTACTAAGAAGGCTTACTTTTGATGTGGCACATTTCCTGCGACTCTCAAAACCTATATTTCCGAGCTCTCATCCTGCCTACAGGACCCAACACGGCTCGCAGAGGGTGGCCACACTTGTTGTATATATATATATATATATATATATATACTACATCTTTCTATACCTTATATATATATATCTATCTTTCATATATATATATGCTACTATATATCTCCTACCTCTCTATATATATGATTTACTATAACGACATTCATAGGAGTATCATCAGTCTTTCGAATCATCTCTTTTAACTTTCTGGGGGTCGAGCTGGGAACTGGTGGGTTCGTTCTAAGAGAGAAAGGAAGGGTCGGGTGGCATCGTCCCAAGCCAAAACCTTCGGAGGAGATTCTGCAGCAGAGGCATCACCCCATGGAGAGGCAGCTGGAATTATTATTATTATTATTATTATTATTATTATTATTATTAATTATTATTTTAATTATTATTATTATTGTATTATTATTATTATTATTATTATTATTATTATTATATTATTATTTATTATTATTATTATTATTATTATTAATATATATATATATATATATATATATATATATATATATATATATATATATATATATATATATATATATATATATATATATATATATATATATCTTTCTCTGGTTTGCTCAGTAAATGGTCGAAGAAGTAATAGTCATTTGTAACATTATCAAACCTTGCTGAAAATGCATCAAATCTTCATCAAGGTTTCTTTTCCACTGTAGCAGTAACAGAAGCTAGAGTTGCTGTTAGTAGGAGCTGAAGGAGCAGGAGCGAATGGGTTTATCATTTGTGTTTCCAGCGCTCTCCATGATGCTCTTATTATCTAGCAAGCTTCCTCTCAACACCAAATAGACTCATCCGCATTGGGAGCTGTTGGGTTTAAGAGTGTTGCTCCAGTTGTTTCTGCTCCAGAAGGTACAGGCTGAATAGGCGAGGTTATGGCATATCTATATCCTCCGCCAAATATATCAACCTTTGAAGACATGGAGGAGGCTGGTGTGGGGTGAGGTGCCACTTAGCTTTACCGCGAAAGGAATGGCTCTTCTACTTCATAGCCTAATCAAAATATCTATATTTGGAACTTCAACATTAGAATGAATGCCATGATGTCTTCCTTTCGTCTAATAGACTACAGAAGAAGTTATTTTCTATTCTGTTATATGCATTAGCACTTCAGTCCATATGTTCACTGCCGAAAGCATCAGCCAGTTCGAATGCAGGGACCATTTGATGAGGTGTTCCAAAATATCTTAGATACCCAGTGCAGGAAAAAGGGTTGAAGGAGCAGGCCAAATATATTTTGACAGGCTCTTCCTCTTTAACGGAGAAGATTCTTCAGTGGAGTATCTGAAGAAGGTGGTGGTCGCAAACATATCTGCAACATCTGTTTCAGGAACAAGGTTGTATCCAGACTTTCTGTGGGATTACTGCCGTTATTTTGAGAAGAGACCCCAAATAGATCTGGTCTTCTATTTGCTATTCTGCAGTATTGGTAATAGATTTACAGTTACAACAGTAGATCGCTTCTTTAGTGATTGATTCGTCTCCCACCCGATTCAACTGTAGGCCAAAACCTTATTGTCCAACTCCTTTCAATAGAATGAGTCAAGTGATCAGATCAACGGGTTTTGCTCAAGGTGGCTGAACTTCATCACGTCGCGGATTTTTCCTTACGCATCCAGATCTTTACGAATTTCTAGAAGAGTCTACTATAAGTTTGTGCTCCAGTTTGTCTTCGGTTTTGTCTATTAGGCTATAGGTCATCCGATGCTTCTACGGGCTGATTTTCAGTTATCAGAATATATAATTACCTGGTCCTACATCAGCGGAAAGTAAATCAAAGGCGATGACTCTGCCTTCTTCTGCTTTCCCTATGTCTTGATTTTCCGATGAAACATTGGAAATAGTTAATCGGAAAGAAGATCCATGAGCTGTATTGGATGAAACTTTATTAAATAAACTTAAAATATCTTGAATGGTTTGGTTTAGTTTGTGAACTATAATAGGCTCTCACCAAATAAATCAATATTATCTTTTCAATTTTCTCCTTCAACGCTGTTCTGTTTGGCACTGTCAGTTAGTGGTTCGGAGGATGTAAATTACAGTCACCCTCTCTGGTGTCGCTTGGTTCTTCAATTGTCTGACCAGATAGTACTAAACGCATCAGGTTCTTTGTCAGGGCTGATGTAGATATCTGGGGTTGGGGTGTGATGATGCATTTACCGGGTAGTGGACATGGAGTTACAGTTGCATTTAATTTATCTTGAAGAGTGTCAGTTGTGGCTTACCTTGCTCCAATAACTGTTTGTAATAGGTCTTTGGTTCTTGGGAGAGGTGGAGGAGGTCCAGGCAGGAGGTCAGGGAGGTGGTCTTGAACATTATGTCCATCTCACACTTGAAGAAAAATTAGAAAGGAGGAGGGAGGCGCTTGAGGTGGTGAAGTTTGGCAGGTAGAGATGGAGGTTCTAAAATCAACAGAAGGTGGATCACTTCTTTGCTGAACGATAGAGCCAAAATATTAAATCATCTGCTCCTGGGTCTCGCCAGTCGCAGTTGTTGTATCGAAAAAATTTATAGACGAGTTAGACCTCAAATGGTTCATTTCAGCAGGCAGACGATGCGTACATCGCCGAAAAGATTCGTGTTATGCCGCCATGGAACTATCATCAACTTGATCACTAGTAGTTGATACCGGATAATTATCAGTGGTACATCAAGGCTGCCTGTTTCAAGAATAGTTTATTCGCATCCGTGCTGTCACCACTTGTTGGTGGTGGGGTCGTCCGAAAAGGAAGGACAACTGTTTCTCTGTCATTTTCGTTAACACTTTAATCCACCCCTAAACAAGTTTATTCTTGTCAAGCAGCGCCTCAGTTCCTGTTTCCAGGAGCAATATTTTCTGCAAAAGATCTGTCAAAGGGTCTATTTCCAGTTTCCGTTTCTTTGGTTTCAAACTTTCGCACTAGTTAGCTTGTAGGAGCAGAGTTTCTAGGTGATATGTCAAAAATCTAAATATTATTTGAATTTATTGTCGGTTTGGGTTTACACTTCTTCTTCTCTAGGATTAGAATTCGTCGTCTCAAATTTCTTGTAACACAGAATCCACGAGTAACTCGCTCTCCCAAAACTTTCAATTCAACTTGGCCAAACTTTGCTGTAACATCAAATGGGTCTGTCTCTTCAACTGTGATGGAAGACTTGCTGATGCACTTTCAACACTAACTAGACGACGGGTTTTTAATGGGAAAATTTTCTGCTGCTGATGGAGAAATATCAAAAGGTGGTCGTCAACTGAGTATATTAACTCAGACTTAATTTCTTTATTTTCTTTATTTTTGGACAAAAGAGTTTCTTCTAGGGCTTTTTAACTCTGTTTTGCCAAATTATCACAATTGATGTGTCAAACGGATCAATATATTAATAGTTTCTTCAAGAGGTTTGGATTTTTCAAAATGGTTCCTTAGTTTGTATCAGTTAGGGTTGTAACAAACACACAAGTTGGGAGGTCTTAAGCGGGCATTCGCTGAAAATGCTTTGAATGGGCTGCCCATTTCTCCAACCTCATTTAAAAAGCTCGCGCCACAAATGGAAAGAATTTCAGTTTTCAAGCTGCTTCATAGTGAAGTGTCGAAAGGATCAACTTCTTTTTCCAGCTTGCTGAAATTTACTTGCTGAAATAGGAGAAAAGTGGAAGGTTCTGTTCAAATTCTTCTTCAGTACTTGTCAACAAACAAGCGGGGATACAGGTGAGGGTAGCATTGAGGTGGTCTGCTTGGCCCAGCTACTTCTGCTGCTCTATGAGTTATTAATTCTGTCTTCTTGAATATCAATGTGTGTTTGTTAAAAGTTCTGTTTCTAGCACTTTTAGTTCTGTTATGCCAAATTGTTCTGCAATAGAAGTATCAAACGGATCAAACTCTTCTTTATTCTCTTTCAAATTCGTAGAGGGTTCTAATATTGGTTCTAGAATTGGGTTTTCGTCTTCTGTAGGAGTTGCTGCTAATAAACAGACAGGAGATGTAGGTCTTGGTGGTTTTAAATTTAATTTGAGGTTTTCAGGTAAAGTTTCCTTTTCTACCTTTGCATCAAAATCTGAACTCTCGAGGTGATCAGCAATAGATGTATCGAAAGGATCAAAATCGTCAGCCAAAGCCTTCTTAACAATTGAAGAAATCTTAGCAATTGATCCACTTTCAGGATTTAGAGAAGATATAAGACAACTAGGACTTATTGGTCTTGCAGGCGGTTGTTTCTTTGATTCACTATGAAACTCAGTGAGAAGCTCTTTCTCTAAAGATTTTATATGAACCTTTTCAGCAATTGAAGTATCAAATGGATCAAAATCTTCAGAAGTTTCGTTTGCAGCCTGTGGGATTAAAACGGGCACTTCAGATGCCTCTTCTGTTGTAGTAAGAAGACACGCAGGAGAAGGTGGTCGTACTGGTGGTGTGCTTTTAACTATTAGTTTTTCTTCTTCTTGTCGGGGATTGAAGTCAAAATCAAGGTCTTCTTCTATAGGTTGTTTGTGTATATCACCAAGTAATTCACCTTCAAGGACTTTGAGCTCGGTTATTCCAAAGGAATCTGCAACAGATGTATCAAAAGGATCAAATGAATCTGCTTCCTTTTGATCTTCGATATCTAACTGAGGCTTTAATGTTTCAGGAAGACTTAAACTATCTTCAACTGCTTCAAAATGATCTACCGGAAGAACACTTGCAGCAACTGATGTATCAAAAGGATCTTCTTCTTCGAAAGCTGAAAAAGGGGTACTTTTTGGAGGAGTCGGTCTTGGTGGCTTATGAAGCTTGCTTTCTTTTATATATTTTTGAGCAAAATCAACATTAAACGGATCTTCTTCTTTCTCATCTAATGGTTTCGCTCCGTCTTTTGTCTCTGTGTCTATTTCTTCCTGTCCTAATATCCTACTTACAGAAGTAGTGTCAAATGGATCATCTTCGTCTAATAATCCAATTTCACCGATAGCTTTTTCTTTTTCTTTTGCAATAGATTCAGCAGCTAGAAATGCAAATTCAGCATCAAACTCATCTTTAATATTATCGTCAATTCCAGCAGTTTTTGTTGTTAAAACAGTAGCAAGAACTGGGGCTACAGAAGATGCAGTAGATGTTTTCACTTCATTAATAACATCAAATTCAGAAACTAAATCTTGAAGATGAGATTCTTGAAGATGAGATTCTTTTTTATCAGAATCAAGGCTATTAACGGCTGATAATGGATCTAAAAATTCTGTTAAGTCTTCTTCTATAACTTTGTTATCTTTCTCTCTTTCTTTTTCGCTATCAACTGGAAGTTGTGAGGGAACAGCTATCTCAAGAAGATCTACTTCACTGTCTCCAAAAAGAAGTTCATCAAGGGCACACTTTTCTTCACTTTCCTTTGGTTCTTCATTAACCTTTTTCTTACTATCTTTTGTATCTTCTTGTTCTTCTTTTAATTCACTTAATTTTTCTTTCTCAAGATTTTCTTCCTCGTCTTCAAAATCGGCAAGTAAATTTATTTCTTTGGATTTCTTTTTGGAACTTTCAGATGCTTTTCCTGTGAGAACATCAACAGCGCACCCTAGATTAACAAGATTTTTCTTTTTCTTTTTCTGAGGTTCTTCTAATTTTTTAACTGGTTCTTCTTTTACAGGTTCTTTTTCGATATTAAGAACCTTTTCAACATCTGAAGTATCAAATGGATCTGGTTCGTTGAGATTTTCAAGAGTAGGACTATCAGGGATTTGATAAAGTTGAATTTCTCCTCCCTCTACTGCGTCAACGTAAGTTGTATCAAAAACGTCAGCGTAATCTTCTTCTGAAATTAAAGGAATATCTTCTATAGGTTTTAAAACGACGTCTTTTGCTGGCTCAGCAGTATTTGCTTTAAGATCTTTGTCATATGATTTGTCTTCTTCTTTATCTTGTTGTTGTTCTTCTCCCTCTTCAGAATTATCATCTATTCCCCCTTTATCAAGATCAACCCAGCGCTTAGTAGGTGGAGGTGGAACTGGAGGGGGAACTGGGGAAGCAGTTTTTGAGCTTCTCTCTTCAGGAACTTCTTCGGTTTTTTTATGCTGAAAGTAACTTGACTCTTTAATATGTTCAAGTTTTACAGATGTTTTTTTAAGAACAGTATCAGTAGCTGAGAAGAAACTTCTCCAGTCTTCTTTGGTATCTGAATTTTCATCGGTTTTCTGAGGTGCTTCTTCTTCAGCAACACTTTCTTCGTGATTCTCAGTAACTTCTTCAACAACGTAATCTTCTTCAGCTTCTACTTCTTGCGGAAGCGCTGGGTGCTGCTGCAATTGCTCCTGTTTTAATCTTTCTTCTTCTTCCTTTTGTTTCTTGTAGCGTTCGTATTCTTCTGGAGTAAAGAGTTCTGAGTCTTTGTCTTTCTTTCCTTTAATCTTCTTCTTAATTCCTTTCTTTATTTTGTGCATCGTCTACAGTCCGATTCTAAGCCCTGAAAAGAGAAGGAACAATCAATACATCTAATCTCAATATATATATATATATATTATATATATATTTATTTTTGCATAATAATACAGTACTGATATGTTTAATTATTAAAATAAATAGTATTATATTATATATAATTATATATATATATATATATTATATATTATTATATATATATGGATACTTATAATTAAAAAACTTCCTATATTATCTATTGATCCTTAACACTAGAATTTGAATCCCAGTTCATTTTAGTTATTCTCGATATTAAATACCTCTCTTTAATGGAAATAAAAGTATATGGTAACTCCATATATATATATATATAAAATATAACTATATAAATAAATATAATATATATATATAATATATATATATACTATATATTTATAATAATATATTATCAGTTTATATTGATAGTGATAATATATTAATTTATATATAATCAATATTATATAAAAATTCAGTATTATATAATTATATTATTATAGTATGATATATATTAGTATATACTAATTAATATATATGTATATAGAAATATAATACTATATATATTATTTATATATATTATTATATAATTATATGTGTATTTATATATATATATAGCTATTTATTATTAGTATATATATATATTATAATTATATAGTATATTATATATATTATATATTATATATATATAATAGTATATATTATAGCACAACTTTTTAAATATACTTCGGATCAATTTTAAATGAAAAGATTTTAATCTGTTGCTTCATAAGTTATAAAGACATTTTTGATACGTGTAAAAAAGGCAGAACTGCGGCACTGGTAAGTTTTTTGTCCGCTCTACAGTTCCCCATCTCCGGCTTCGGCTTCGGCTCGGCTTCGGCTCTGGCTCCGGCTCCGGCTCCGGCTCCGGCTCCGGCTCCGGCTCCGGCTCCGGCTCCTTTTTTTTTAATTTATTCGACTCCTAACTTCTTAATTTTTGGGAGTTTCTCTTCTGACTCTTCAGCAATGTTTAAAAGGTCTAGTTAGGGATTTCATTCCCTGGGGGTTTTCCCCCCTCTTTATTTTCTCCTTCAAGAACAGGGCAGTAGTTACGCCGGGGAACAACAGCATTGCTCGGGATACCGGCACTTTGAGAGTTATCTATATGTTTAACATGTAGGTAGACCAATTATTTCCATGCAAAATATTAAAAGTGTTACCTCAACCGAATGCCATATTTTTTATTTAAGAAATATGTTTTGATATTTAGTTTCACAAGAAAACTAAAATATAAATTTTTAATAAAATATAAAAATAATATAAAATATAAATTTTTTATATTAAATCGAAAATGAAAAATAAATTACTTTCCATCTGAATAAAAGTAAATTATTGTTATGGTTTCATTAACTGTAAAACAAGATAAGTATTAGGTTTATTATAATTGTGATTTTTAGTATATTTAAAATATTTATTATTGAAATTTAATTAAAATGTTCTTTATAATATGGTACGTGCGCGGTGCATTCTTCCCTTCAAAAAGCATTTAATTATTCCCTGTTAAGTTCTGAGTGACTAAATCAATGGCAAGATAAATTTAGTTGAATAAATGTTCGAAAAATTTACTCCCAGAAATTATTAAGAAAGACATCTGAAATTAATCCCAAAAGATTTTGCCATATTTAAAATGAATCCAAAATGACTTTGTTCATTATCTGAAATTGAATCCCAAAAGATTTCGTCAAATCTGAAGTGAATTTCATCTACCTTAGAATAGGTCAACGGTTAAAAGGATGGAAAGAACGTCATTAACATAGTACAAATATATACATAGATATATATATTATATATATATAGTATAATATCTTAAGAAATTTTTAAAGTTAGCTAAAGTATATAAGCTTATATAAATCATAATTTTATTTTATCAGATGTCCATCCTTCTATCTATAAACTTCTCTATGATTATTTTTCCGTCTTTCTATATCAAAAATATAAGCTACGTGAAAATGAGTTCAAATTTGAAATCACTTGTACAAGAAGATGAGAGTTCAAGAAGATGAGAGTGCTAGTCCTGATATCTGCGGAATGAAGAACAAGTCCATGTTTTGAGTCGCCAATGCCAAGAATATTGGTTTACTGCTACGGAAACTCATTATATAAATCTTTCAAACTAACCTTAAAATGTTTAAGCCTGCCTGAAAGATTTCTAGTCTGACCTTTTGGTTACATTACCACTTTTTCTTATTTTATTTTCTAATAATTATATTATTTTCTCCTTCAGTTTTAAACTATTCTTAAAAGTAGAAAATTTCTATTGCACGAATTTTCAATTTTTATTCTCAGGAAATTTTGACACAAAATTTCAAATGTTTAAATTTAAAATTTGTTTAAATAATTAAAACAGGTACAATAATTAACTTTACCATAGGAGCACCACCACCAGTAAGATTTAAATGACTAAATAATACCGTATGTCAGTTGTTGTGAAAGAGTTAAACAGGGAAACGTATTAATAAAAAAAAGAATAGTATAATTTTTCATTCATATTAATAATACCATTTATAGATTTAATATTGTGCTCTAACAGTAATTTTCTGCAAACGTTTAATACATCTGAAAGAGCAATCCACACAGTAACATACATACATACTTACACACACACACACACACACACACACATATATATATATATATAAATATATATATTAATATATATATATACTATATATATTATATCAACTATATATATTATATATATATATATATTAATTATATAATATATAGAATTAAACCGCGTGTATCTGCTGTCTGATAACAATGCGCTTGCTTCCGACTTGATATATCGATCCGGAGTCGTGGTAAACCTTATGGACAAGCAACATATATATCAGTTTCCTTCGTAAAATAATAAGAAACATCCATTTTCATCCTTTTCTTAAAACTATTTATTAAGCTTAAATAATAATTATATTTTATGATGCATTAGTGCGGACTCGGTTAGGAAAAATAGCGGTAACTATAATGACTACAGTCAATATATATATATATACTATATAGATTATATTATTATATTAATATTTATATAATATTATATATATATATATATATAATATATATATCCTTTTATTAAGTTCATGTTCATAGATCAATTGAAACATTTTACTTAATAATATTATTCAACTAGTATTTTTCTGTACTTATAATTATATATATGTGGATGATATTAAATCTTTCACAATAATGCTGCTGCTGCAATACTATCAACTCCATCCCAAGTAGAATGTTTTATTCAGATCCAATTTATAGTTCCTAAGGTATCCAAAATGTTGAAATCATTATCGATAGTTTAATTAGGATAGTATTCACAGGGTGTAAAAGATATCAGTATATAAGTAATAAGAATAATAATAATAGATAATATTTATTAAATAATGAAAATATATTAGGTAATTTTATTAATTATACTATATATATATATGATATACTATATTTTAATATATAATATATAATATATACTATATATAATTTGAATATACTAATTAATCTAATATAGTTCAATTTGACTACAAAATATATTAATATTAAACCAATTATGTCTTAAGAAATATTTTTTCTTTACTATATCGTTAGAAAATTGTTAATAATAAATTCCAATGGTAGAAGATAATCGAACGTAAAAGTGCAATAAATGTCAAAAATCACTTCGATAAATGACTTGAGATTTCCTGCGAGTCAGTTGCAGATAATATAAGTTGGGCTCGGTTGGTTGGGGGATTTTAAAAATAAAGTTAATTTTATTCACCTGAAACAAAAAAAGTTGCCATTTTTTTTTTTAAGTGTTCCTTGTAATTTACTTACAGATTGTATGACAATATATTCATTTTTATTATAGTAAATGAAAAAAATATACATATTGGAAGACCTGTGTCTGTTTAATCTGTTACCTCCCCACCCCCTTGACCCTTCATGCAAAAAAAATTCTCTTTAAAATTTCCTACACTCCCGTTAATAATTAGAAAAATGACAATATTCAATTAAGCAATAATATTTAAAATATAATGCTAGAAAGAACGATCTTTCCACGAGTATTTATCTTATTTTCCTATTTATAACACCTTCATTTAATTAATGTTATGCTTTGGAAAGTTTATTTTTAAAAGACTAAAAATTTTATGTAGCTTTTATGCCTCATTCATGATCGGTAATAAACTTCCCTGCACCTTCGTATTAAATGTTTCCAACGGCAGTTAAGTTGAATGGTTCACAAAATTGGTCGCTTGTCACAATTAATTTTTTGCAAGCACCAGCTGCGGCACCATCTTTTAAAATTACTCCACTCTGGTCCTGCTCCATTATTTTAATACTCTCGAGCATCCGACCGCATTATATTCATTTTCAATTAGAAATATAATACTACATATATATATATTATATAATATAATATATTCATATATATATTATATAAAAATACTTTACTTATATATAGTATATATATATAATATATAATATATTAATAAATATATTAATTTAATATATATATTATAATAATATATTGCTACTGGCAGACTCTACTAAAAGAAATATTTTCTTCGCTGTTTCCACTGCCTCCGGCGTCACACGGCTCTGCGGGTACCTGCTAGAGGGCACACAGATGTGATGGCATAACCAACATGTATTTATCTGTGATTCATGTCACAGACCGTTAAGTCTTTATTGACATAAATCGAGTATTGATGATTAGAGACAGAAAAGAACATTGCCAATATTATATGTTTTAATATATATACTTATCTATATATATATATATTAATATATATATGTATATAATATATATTATATATTATATATTATATATATATATATTATATATATATATATATATTATACATAAATTATATACTATTAGGTAACCTTATGCGTATTCATACGTTTTCACGTATTATACCTTATTATCTGAGTAACGGCTATGCACGTTCGCCAGCTATAGATATAATAGATTTTACTATAACGCTAAGTATACTTAGTTATACTCAGTAATAATCTAGTAGTGTGTAGTTATAGGCTATAATATTAATTTTCAGTAGCTATGATATCGGGAAATATATACTAATATATTTATATTATATACATTATCTAGTAATAATATATTATAAATGATTATATATTATCTATATATATTTATATACTATATTAAATATATATAGATATTTCTTACGTAATTATAGTTTATATATATAATATATATAATAGTATATAACTTTATGTATAATAGCCCTACCCCAGATCCTCCATATTACCAGGGTTGAGCTTGAGGACAAGCATTCAAAAATACCTTATTAAAAGATTTAATTAATATGTGGTAAATAATCATATAATTACGTAAATAATTATATTTATATGAATAGACTAATATATATTAATAATAATATTATATAAATGTTGAAGACAGGCATGCGTGCGAAATAATATCCTGTCTCATTGGTAATATAGATCATTCAGAAGTCAATAGCGTTAACCATTACTAGTTTCGATAAATAATAAAAAAATTCAAAAGAAAATATTTGATGTATTTATTGATTTTGCAATTTGTTATATCTGGCTATAAAATTTCAGATCATAAGACCAATAATATTTGTCTGAGAAATATATGTTCTATATAGTGCTATTTTATTGTGTTCTATTCAACATATGAAAAATATATAATACATGTGTGAACGACCAAGAGAGCTGTCACCCACCGCTGCTAGTAGCTGATGACATTTCAACCGCTGAGCCACCCTGAGATAGACCCCCCATTAGGCATACCGCTAGTCTGTCGTTTAATTCAAGCTTCAAAAACTGGCTCGAGGTTTTGTGTGCCACTCGTGTTTTACTGTAACACAAGATATTCCTTTTTCATAATGTTGGAAGTTAGCGTAATCAAAAGTATGTGCATAACTATATATAATAACTGTAAATATGTACTGCGTTGTGCATGTTGTGAGTCAGGAAAGGTTAGTGTGTGAATATCATGACTGGGTTTACTTATGTATGGTGAGAAATTTATTTTTTGATTTTTTTTTTTTCGTATATAGAACAAAACTGAAGGGTCTATTATTTTTGATTTTTGTTTTTTTTTGATTTCGTAGCTAGCATAAAAATATCGCCGATGTATAAACATAATAATTTTTTTTTTAAAAAAAATCATGGTAATAATATTAATTTTTATCAAAAAAAATTGATGATATATAATAAGTTTATAAGTAAATATTTGAATTATACTTAATCAAATAAGTTTATTTAATATATATACTATAACTGTTATTTCACCTGATTAGTTACTTCTACTTATTATTTATTTTTTTTTATAAAAATGATTTTGAATAATGACAAAAGGTATGAATTTACTTATTTATATATGGTTTTGAATATTATATTAGCCATAATATGTTTGTGTCATTTTTATTTTCTAATTTTTTTATGAAAAAAATAAAAAACTCCATTAAATACAAAAAGAAAATTATATACTTCAAAAATAATCATTTTTCGATGAAAATTTGATTTTTATAATAAATAACTAATGTTTTTAAAGAATAAAATCATATATTATAAATTTAAAAAATCTTTAGATTTTTTTTTTATGTGCCAACCCTGTGGAGAATGTCCTGTAAATTAGCCAGGAGAGTTAGTAGCCAGGAGTATAATAAAATAAATCAAATCATCAGTAGCATCGTATTCTCATTCCAGTAAAATATTGTTACGACGTACGAAGAATTATATATGTAGTTGTGCAAGTCTCTACAGTGGTGTAATTGACACAGACCTTAGCGCAGTAAGTTAGTATATAATATTAATTTATGTATATATGTCGGTTAGATGCGTCACTATGGAGTTTCAATCAATTTTTTTCAAGTTGATAAAGCCATTTTTCTTTGATAATCAATGACCAGATTAACCGCACATATATGCGCTTAATTCTAGTCAGGAAAACAATCCCTACGTTTCCTGGATTTGTAAGAGGGACACCCATCAGCAACATACCTGAGTCTATGGTGTTGAGCGGGAATCTGTATGTAAGGTAGAAACTATTATGGCTATACATACTATTACTTCTTCTCAAGTATGTTAGTGTTCTATCTTATTTGATTAAAGTCCTATTTATTAAGTAAATTTCCATCATACTGTATGTCACCATATTGTCTTAACTGCCTTTAGAGGACTTTGATTTCCTCAATACTGTCGACGACAGAATTCATATTATCAACAGGATAGTAGTCTCCAGCACATTTTATGCCAATATCTACAGTATGCAGTTACCACTTGGACCAAGACTTTCCTGACACAATGGAATGGACGAGAACTTATATATTTATTATAATTATATATATATATATAGATAAGCCAATGGTGAAGTAGTGGTCACCCTGATCACCAGATCTTACTTCACTTGACTATTTGATTTTTTTTTCATCTAAACTCTGTTTTTTTTCCAGAATCGTCTACGCACTCTTGATGATTTAAGTCTCTTGAGGATTCAAAACAATCCAAGTATGTTCAAATGCATATAGTCACCCGTTGAATAATCCTCTAGCGAGTCTGTGAAATGACAGTTTTTATGAGGGCTATAGTAAGCGTGTGTATATAAATATGTTATTTTATACTGCGATGTTGTCTCATCATATTTAGAAGCATGTTCTATTATTAGTAATCTAAATGATTATAAATAATATTAGTATAATCTATTAATATCAGTTTAATGTTCGTGACAACTACAGTTATGCCGTGCGCGAACTTCATTGTATAGACACCCTTGATAGTATGATACTATATTATATATTTTATTAATATTATATATATTATAAATATGATATACTATTATTAATATAATTATTATATATAATAATAATATTATATATTATTAACTAATATATATATGATAATATATAATATATATAAAAATATTATATATAAAAAATACTTATATTATATTAATATATATATATATATTATATAATATATATTATATTTATATATAATTATATATATATTATATGTGATGCCTGCATATGATGTCTATTTCTTTACGCTATCCGCGTAGATTGCTCTGGTTAATTTTAATTAGATATTGCGGAGAATGTTGATTTATAAACTACGATCCTGCGGATGCGTGTTTCTATATTAATTTATGCAATTTTAATATATAGTTATTAATAATGTTTATTTTCATATTACTATATGTATGCATATATATACCCTATAATCGAAATTAGTTTGAACAATTATATAATAAACTATATATGCATCATATACTATAGTATTAGATAGATATAGATAGTATATACTCGTTTTACCACAACTATTAAAGTAATGTTATAATTGTTCCAGGTGCGGTACGGGTGAGTAAAAACCTAATATTTATATTTAATTACTATCTTACTTCCTATAATAGGTTACAAGATATACAGCAAATTCTAAAGTAAAGTTCTAACAGCTTTGTATTGAAATTCAAAATTGGAAAAGTTTAAAGCTTGAGGACCATCCAATCTTTTTCATGCCTTCCTGCCTTTTTCTGGCTGGAGTCTCTTTCTCTTTCATCATTATTATGAGTCCGGAGCGATTCTATATTAACCATGGTCATCATCGAGTACATAGTTGTTTATACTGATAAGCAAGACCTCCATATGGTACTTTTCTCTTGCATAAGTTTACTTAGCGTGGTATATAAACATTTTTTCATTATATTGACTTCTACAGAAAAATATCCCACAGAAATGACATACGTCCGTCAATTTACTATTCTCTTTTCATTTGGTTATATTATTGTTAACAGTGCTAGTCTCTGTGCCCAAGTTTATTTATATTCTCAAAACCATTGCACCGCATCTTTTGATAATGCGTAGGTTTCTCTTCATCACTATACTGGACTGTAGAAATTCTATCCAGTGAATCTGTTATATTGATTTACTTGTAGACATTTACAGTCTGTATATTAATTTTCATTTTTTATTCTACTTTTTAATGGATTAGTATGCGGCTAATTAATAGAACTGTTCGTGGATTATGTGATAAATGATTATACGGCGTTAGATGTTTCCTTTAGTCTCATTTACTGCTAATCGTGACACATAGTATGAACATATGTTGTATTTGTCCATCTATACACCTGCTTGTGTTAATACATTACATCATTTTGATACTTTCTATATGTTATTGTTTTTTTCCAGTTATGTAAATATGGCCTCTATCAAATTAATATTGTAGCAGGTTTTTTTTCCTTACAATTGCCTTTTTTATTAAAATTAATTTTTTTATATGAATATAGCATGTAGTTTTCTTCTTGAATCACTACGGACTGTATAAAAATTCTTCCTAATGATAAAATATAAAAGGCATTAAGATTGGATTAGATAAGGATATGATGAGATAAATGTAATATGAGGATAAGTAAAGAAGAATATTAATTTAGTTTCTTTTTATCCTATATTCAATGTAGTAAAAAAGTGTTTGTCGTTTAGTGATCGAATATATATATAATAATGATAAATTACAGAACAAAGATATTAATTTTTTATCATCATAATTGCTCAAACTAACATACAACAATATATATAATATAATAATAATTAACAGAAGAGAAAGAATAACAACAATTTTGAGGACAACGACTGATCGTTTACAAGAAAGACACCAGTGTGCTTATATAATATATAATTCATAATTAAATATATATAAATAATCTCAGAGATTCATGAATATAAATCATATAGAAAGTCGCTAATAGTATTTAAGTCTATATATAATTTAATATATTTCAAATACAGAACTATTTAGCCCTATATATTACTACTACATAAAAGTATAATAGTTATAAAAAAAAAAATTACAATCATTTACTTCAGTATGTATAAACCGTCATCATCTTGCAGTTTCTTAAGTATGAGGTTTCAAATATGCTGTTCTTTCTTAGTCTTTTAAGAGTTGTCTTATATTGTGCTTTATTGTGTTACATAAAGAAGATCTGGATATGTCTATATGTAAATCTTATAGAGCATAGCTGGTAATATCTAATGATCTCGGAGCGGTAATTTTTATGGTAACGTTTTTTGCAATCGTGTTTCTATATACTTCGGCTCCCTTCTTACCCGCAGGCTTCCGTGCAATCCTTTAGCTTGCGATCTCCCTCGTTTTGCCCCCAATATTTCAATAAATATGACTCGCGTTTAAACTTTTTGTCATAGTACGAGTCTATCCGAGCATTCGAATATTCTAAATCGAGGCTTTACGAAGTTATTGTTGAGATCGTTAATTCGAGATTGAAAATTAAAAATCATGCAGATATTCTTATCCATCATAATATAGTATCTAGTGTTACAATTCTCTGTTTTTTTTTGTGTAAACTAATCTCTTAGCGCAAAGATTGGAAATGGTTCTTTTTAGATAACATATTTATATGGAATATAAGGTAATATTCAATCTTTTCCTCTTCTTAGTTTGTACTATTTGCGTGCTCACAGCTACATAGGCTATTGGCTTTATTTTAATTTTGTTGACAGATAGATTCATCATAACTCATTTATGCGTTACTATATTCTTTGTTGTATTATAATGAACAGTGTGTCTTTCTTTATTGGTTTATTTTCATCTATTCTAATGAAAGTAATATATCTCGGGACAAATAGATACTTACATTTGTTCGTTTGTCCGCAAGACAGTGCGCGCCGGGCAAAGCGGTCGTGAATTAATACTGTCTGAATCTTATATTAAATGACTTGGCGGATTAACTCTCGGCGGAATACACAATTCTCTGCGGTATAGTGGATAGATATTATCCTCTGTGATGCTAAGCGCTACTTTAAATCCGATAGGTTTTCATAACGGATTCTAATGACTCTAATACTTATATAATATTATATATAATATACATATAGTATTTATTATATTATACATTATATATATATTATTATAATATATATTTAATAAATATTATTAATATATATAATATATACTATATTATATTATATAATTATCAACTTAATATGTTTTTTTTTGTAGCTAGTTTTGAAATCCTATACTTATAACAAATAAGGACTGTATCGATATTATTTCTATTACATTTATATATGTGTACACAGGAGTATATGTATGTCAGCCTCTTAGAAATAGTTGTATAATGATACGAGTTTATATTGGCACACACAGATCGTACTTTGTGCAATCACTATCAAAATCATGAAATATTACAAAATAATTATTAATTAAATAAACTGATATGTAAATGGTATATACTACATATATTATATATATTATTTATATATTATTTATATTAATATTAATATATTAGATTAGTAATATATTAATAATATTTTAGTTTATTATTATATATATACTTATTATATATGTTATATATTTATTATATATAATATAGTTATTAATATAAATAATTATATATATATATATACTATTTATATAATTATATATATATATCGTTGGTTATTTATCTATATATATATAATTTATACTTTTTATTTTCTATTATAGTATATATATATATATCTTATTATACTTATTATTAATCTCTATATATTTATATTATATATATATTAATATTATTATATTATTTATATTTAATATTAATATAGTATATATATATATATAACTAATATTTAATTTATATAATATTGATATGTATTATATTATATATATTTTTATGGTAGATTAGATATTTGTATCTAGAATATATGCTAGATATTTATTATATTACACTATATATATATATATATATATATATATTATATAATATATTAGTATCATTATTATATTTATTTTGATGCTGTATTTACTTAGGTTGTGTGTTGCGTGCTTTATTGTTGCTGTGATATCGAGGAGTAAGAGTAAGGTATATGAAGTAATATATTATATATATATATAGATGATTAGATGAGAGAGAGATATAGAGATGAGATAAGATTAAACAATTAAGAGAGAGATAGAGAGATATATAGATAGAAGAGAGAAGAGAGATAGAGGAGAGAGAGTAGAGAGAGAGATATAGATATGTTTAATGTAACGCGAGAGATAGGACCGTAGTAGGTACAACGAGATGTTGTGATTTTTTATCACAGCCGAGATTTAAATAATGATGGTAGCTTAGCATGTTAGACTGTGCGCCACAGTTGATAATGGGTGTAGTCGAAAGGACAGAGTAATAAATTGTGTTGTGCAGTAATATGTGTTGAGTAATTGTTTAGGAACAAAGAGTGCAACAATACTAGCAAGTACATCTGAGAACCGATTGTCTGACACGCACACATAACTTTATCCACATTACAATCATAAATGTACATTGAATGACTAACAATGGAGGAAGGAATATGAGGAACTTTAGCGTTTTGATTTATGTGCAAATAGTAGTATGACTGGATAATATAGTAAAAAGCTCTGAGCTTGCGGCTAGAGGGCTAGGCTGTCGTTAATAAATTTTATCGACCGTAACTTTCGTCTCGTCTCCTTGTAAGCCTTTTTAAATATTCAAATTTGGTGAATATATTATATTTATCTGAGTAAATCCCGGTTGAGTATACGTAGGGGTAGTAGGTGGAAATATACCTTATATTCCGGGGACTCCGATAGCTCCACTTTTAAATACAGAAAATTTTCATAGCTCTCCTCGTAACTCATGTGTGCTGTGCTCGACTCCACTTTTGTATAAACAAAGATTTTTTTCTTTAGCACTATTGAAAGGTATGCATCTAAAAAACCACTGGAAATCAATATTTTACCTTTAGTTACTTATGATAGATTACTTTAATGTGTACTCTGTGATGTGTGATGGGGTATGTGTAATATATCTGTTCTTTTTTTTTTTTTGTTCTTTTTTCTTTCAACAATTTTTTTTTTCCGCTTGCTTTTGCGAATTCACAGAAAGCACCACTATTTCCAATATTTCTTTTATCTTGCTCAAGACTTGTTGTTCATTTAAGAACAAGGGTATAGTTTCTTGTTTATATATGTATTCGTGATAGATTCGGACAGGTTTCAGCTTTTTTTGAACAAATTAACCAAAATATTCAGTTTGCGGAAACAAATGTTCTTAAAAGAGATATATCGTACTAAATAATGCAAATTTATGGTGCATCATTTTTATTTTTATTTCTTATATATTATATTCTTATAATTATTAAACAGAACATGAATAAATTACTTCAAAGTGATTGAAGAAATGATGATCAGATGATGGATGACGAAATACATAATAATGACAGTGAATAATTGAAAATATAATGCAGATAATAGAATAAGAATCATAAATATAATAGTATATTCTATATAACTGAATGAATAGGAGATCGACATATGATAAAATATTATAAATAGAATTTAATAATATAAAATATAATTTAATAGATTACGAATCGCTTAGGAAGTAAAAAGAAAAGAATTCTGACACAATTAAAGCACTCTGCATTTTAGTATTTAAGAAGATTATGAAGAGAGAGGATAGAACATGATGTAAATATATAATGGGTTAATAGATTATTTATTATAATTAAATATAATTATACATAATAATTTTAGTATATATCCAAAAGAAAAGTATTACGTAAGATAGAGAATGAATAGAGATAGATAGTACTTATATAGATATATGATTAGATATGTAGATTAGATAAGTGATATTATATACTCTGATGAGAGAGAGATTAGTAGATTATAATTGAGATATAGAGGATAGATATATGAGATTATATAGTAATTAATAACTGAGAAGAGATATTTCGAGAGGAGAGAGTAGTAGAAAATTGCGAATAGATATATTATATTATTATATTTAAAATATGATCATATATATACCATACTTTGAAATCAAGGTTAATTGAACAGAGGAGAGAGGTAGATAATTAGGATTGACCAAGAAATATGCACACAAACTCAGAAGCTTACACCTTTCGAGAACTGTACTTTCCTAGATGCTGTCAGAAGGGAGAGCAGTCTATTATCAGCGAGACGAAATATTGGACCGAATATGGACTGGCTGACCGATTATGCCTACGATATCTTAATAACTCTTGTACATAGTTAAATCAATAAGTGAACCATTATGAAATATAAAACTGTAAAAACTTGTGAAGCCACTATATATTCGCTCACTTGATGGTAGAAGCTGACTTGTTCATACACATGTAACCGGTAGTCTATATACGATTGACTAGAAATTGAACGATCGAGTGTATCACTCAAATAACCTACCCCCAGAAATATAGATCGAAACTATGAGAACCTTTATGTCAATTTGTATATACTCAACACTGTCTTCAGAAATGACTAAAAGAAACGGTTATCTGGACAACTAATGGGAGCGGCGACTTGGTCACGCACTATGGGAAATAGAAGATGCCTGACTTTTATATGTACAATTCGTAGGAAAAACAATCTACGTGAAACAAGCAACTATTAACCGACGTATTGTTTCATAAAGGTATGGTCGAGCGACACCTCGACTATTTTTTATGAGAGGTACATAATCATATGACATCAGTTGTCAATAGAGATTCAGCGATGAGTAGTCATGCTTAAATTCACTACGAAAGTTAGGTGTTCTCATATTCTGCTATCTGTATGTTTTAACATCAAACTCAACTTGTTAATTTCGAGGGATCATATACAGGCATTCATGTCGCAAACCCTGAACTTGATAGCATGATATGTATTATGGAAGACTATGAGAGATCGTATATTGACGACAGACTGATTTACAAAAGAATTCTGATTCCGTAACAGTATTTGAGCTTTACAGAGCATGACAACCTTTGTTCGACTTGGAAACTTTTGAGGCTGAGAAGAATTGAGTGCCCATTACGTAAAGAAATTATTATATTATAAACGAGACATTGCGAAAATCATATAAATTTTTCGTATCTACAATATTTCCAAAGTTACTCATAAAATATAATAATATTAAGTAAAGAACACTTACAGATTTTGTCCAAATATATACATATTTATAAGGAATAGAATATCCATACGCGCAGGGCCATTGAAGGCAAAATCAATATGACTCGCTCCAATGGCTGACCATAATGTAACGGTCAAAAAGTGAAAGATTATATATAATGAACATCGATGCTAGAGCTATACTTATACCCAAATTCCGTCTGCACTCCAAAACAAGAATGATCGTGTATTAGATTTATGGACATTGACAGAAGAATGCAATAATGGATAGGAGTTGCTTCCGGTCTATTTACCTGCTAAAAGGATTAATTACAGAAAGGCGATTATACTGAATTTACTGCTTATAATATAGTATATATATATTATATATATATATATATATTATATACTATTAATACTATATATATATATATTCATATATATATATGTATATTATATATCATAATATATATATATATATATATTATTTTATATATACTATAGAGAGAAAGAGAGAGAGAGAGACTCGACGAGGTATAGAGAGAGAGAGAGAGAGGAGAGAGAGATGAGATACACCGCAGATAGAGATGTCGACAAAAAATTGCTCAAAAGGTCAAGAGAGCGATATACTACTAGTTTTTTAAAAACTTTAGAGAAAATACAAGTGTGAACT